>JAQQSZ010004881.1:0-14026 GCA_028646595.1 Phalanger gymnotis
TGCTCTCATTGGATTTGACTTGAGGAGGGAATAACATACACACTCAATTGGGTATTTTATCCCACAGGAAAGTAGGAGGAAGGGGATAAAAAAGGGGGGATAATAGAAGGGAGGGCAGATAGGGGAAGAGGAAATTAAAAGCAAACACTTTTGAAAAGGGACAGGGTCAAGGGAGAAAATTGAATAAAGGATGATGGGATAGGATGGAGGGAAATGTTGTGGAAGTGTTTTGCATAATGATACATATGTGGCCTATGTTGAATTGCTTGGCTTCTTAGGGAGGGTGGGTGGAGATGGAAGAAGGGAGAGAATTTGGAACTCAAAATTCTAAGAGTGGATGTTCAAAAAAAAGGTTTTTTTACATGCAACTGGGAAATAAGATATACAGGCAATGGGGTATAGAAATCTATCTTTCCCTACTGGAAAGTAAGGAAAAGGGGATTGGGGGGGGAGTGGGGTGACTGAAGGGAGGGCTGACTGGGGAAAGGGGCAATCAGAATATATTCCATCTTGGAGTGGGGGGAGGATAGAAATAGGGAGAAAATTTGTAACTCAAAATCTTGTGGAAATCAATGTTGAAAACTGAAAATATTAAATAATAAAATATGAAAATTAAAATAAAGAAGAATATAAATGAAAAGTTGATGCTGTGAGTCTGAGGAACTTTATAGGACCTAGGAAAAAGGTATCACTTGCTGGAGAGGTAGAAGAATTGTACTTATTGTTCTGGGGCTACTGTGTGTCCTTCGTGGGCTTTTTTTTTTTTTGGTGTTTTTTGTAATGTAAAATAAAAAATTATCCTAAAACTGATATTCATTGTTAGTCTGAATACTTACCTAAACCCTGAGGACCTTCTTATCCACATGTATGAAGATCTAGACATGAGTTGTGTTTGAGAACTGTTGTGAAATTTCCCAGAGAAAACTTCAGTTGGGGACAATGACAAAGAGATAAGACTTTTTGAGAAGTCCCTAAGATTGAACCTGATCTCTGTCAGCCCAGAGTTTTGGACCCTGGATCATGGGTTGTATAAATGATAGATATTGGGCTTGGCGAAGTGCTTTTGAATCTGTTACACTCACCGAACTGTGGGCTTATACAAATTTTTTTAACCCCTATTGTTTGAGGCCAAATCCCAATCTGCAGCTTCCCTAAATTCCCTTATTTCCTAAAATTCCTTTTAGTTCCTGACAGAATTGCTACTCTATTATTGATAACAATATCACCACTCTATACGCCAGGGGAAACATGAATGATTGAATATTGCAGAGATAGCATCAGGTAGACTAGGTAATTAATTGGATAGAAATGGTGAGAGAAGTAAAAGTTCAGAGTTGTTTTTTAAATATTAGAGAATGGGTGAATGGTGAATAGATAGATAGAAAGACATGCCATTGATAGAGAGCATAAGTTACAAGGAAGAGCAGATCTGGGGGAAAATAATAAGCTCAGATGTGTGTATGTTGACTCCGAGGTTTATAATGGGTTATCCAGGTAGAGCTGTTCTGTGGGAAGTCAGAGATGTGGGGCTGGAGCTCAGGAGGGCGCTCAGGGTTGGAGACATAAATTTGGCAGCCACATATATACAACTAACAGTTAAAGTCATAAGTTGGGAGAGCCAGAGAATCTGGGCAGGTGTTCAGGCTGATACATTATATTGCAACTGCAGAGTTGTGTGTGTTTAATTCAGCTCAAATAAACATGCATTCATTAAATGCCTAATGTGAAAGACACTATGCTCGGTCCTGGAGATACAAAAGTCTAAATGAAATGACAAAAAACAATCGAGGGGTTTACATTTTCTACTAGGAGTTGTGACATACATAGATTAAGAAATACAAAAGAGTTTGAGGAAGAATTTGAAGCTGAGGGACCGTGGCAGGTGCGGGGTGGGGGTGGTGTTAGGGTAGGAGAGGAGGACAATATTATGAAAGACAATGTAGGAGGTGGCACCTGAGCTGATCTCTGAAGAAGCCAAGGATTCTAAGAGGTTGTGATGAGGAAGGAGTACATTCTGGACATGGGAAATAGCCTGAGCAAAGGCATGGAAATGGGAGATGGAAGATAGAAAGTCAAACATAGGAAGGATAAATGGGTCAATTTGGGTGGAATGTAGAGTGGTAATAGGTGAGTTACATGAAATATGTCTGAAAAAGTAAATTGGTACCAGAATATAAAGGGTTCTAAATGCCAGTATGAGTGTTTTGTTTTTTATACTAAAGAAAGAATGAATGAAAAAGCATTTATTAAGCACTTACTATTTGCAAAGGAGCATTTATTATTTGTTAAGCACTAGGGAAATCAATAGAAAAGCAAGATAGTTCTTGCTTTTAAGGAGCTCAAATACTAGTAGGAAGAGATAACACATACAGGTTTCAGCCACAAGTCAGATGGAAAAGGACCAGGGGGCAGTGGAAAAGTAAATGGTCATAAATATTCTTTAATGTCATTTTTTATGGATATTCATATCCATTTGTAATGTTGAAACTTTTGACAATGTCAAGAGGTTTGGTGGAAAAAAACATTATTTTCTGGGTCTTTAGTAGCAGTGACTGCTAAGGAGGCAGCGGTTTTACAGAGTGTTCCTAAAGTCTGGACACATAGGCAAAAATGCATATTTTCAAGAAATGAAGTGAATGAAATTTTCAACAACATTTTATTTAATTGGAATATTAACAAATAACATCTTCAAAATCATTTCTGTCATTTGTAATGCAAAGGTTGATGTGCTTTGCAAGATTCATGTGAATTCGATGCAGTAACTCCACATTGCTGTCAGATAAGAGAGAGGAAGATGATTGCTGAAGCAAGGCTTGAAGGAAACAGGGGGAATGGAGTCAAGGGTACAGAAGACGGATTAGTCTTAGTGAGAGGCAAGGATATTTTTTCTCTCTAAGATTGAGAGGAGTGGATGATACAGTGGAGAGGATAAAATGGATGATGATAAGTACTTTGTATATAGTAGGTGTTTAACAAACATGTGCTGAATTGAATTCTGTGGTACTGAGAAATTTTGAAATGTAAAGGCTGGTTTGGAGAGGAGGGAGCTCTTGTCACATACTAGAATCTAGATTTCTTTACTCCTGCTCCAATGTTCTTTCTACATCATCTTTTTTCTCTAAAATGGACTCCAAGTGGAGTATTTATTCTTAAAACACTCAGGAAACAGAAAGAAAGGCTTTCTTACTGATGTTACTGCTTAGTGGAAAGCACTTAGGAGCACTTACATAGGAGCAAGTGACTTATGTTTGACTTTCAGTTTACAGATCTGCTGCTGTGTGACCTTGGTTAAGTCACTTAACTCTCTAGGCCTCACTTTCCTCATCTGTAAAATAAAGGGATTGGATGAGTTGAAACCTAAGGTCTCTTTTGGTTCTAATGATTTATAAATTGATCTATTTTTTCCCCAAGTTCAAGATACATTGATTAAGACCTGCTATGTGCAAGGCTAGGTTCTGGGAATACAAAGAGCTTCTATTCTATGCTCTCAAAGAGCTTCTATTATATTGGGTGGTGGTGAAGATATAGAATATTCATAGATTAATTTGATACAAGATGATTAAAGAGGGGGAGAACAGTAGGCACCGAGGGGAATCGAGGAGGCTTTTCACAAAGGCATTAATTAGTACTCGACCTTTTCTAGGAAGGAAGATAAGGACTCTGAGAGACAGATGACAAGGGCAGGAATTCCAGGTGTGGAAGAGGGCTTGTACAAAATCATTGTAGTGGAAAGTAATACATTAATTTTAGGGTATAGTTAATAGTATATGTATAGTATAATATTATGGTTCAGGAGAAGTTGTAGAATTCATTATGGGAAATAATGTAAAATAAGGTTGAAAAAAGAGAGTAAACCCAGATTGCAGAATATCATGAGTTTATATTGTATTTTATATTTTGATTTACATTTCATCCTGGAGGCAATAGGGCACCCTGGAAGGTTTTTGAGCAGGAGAATGACTTGGTTGGACTTATTCCGAACAATTTATTTAGTGGACCCACAATAACATTATAAGGGTAGAGATATTCCTCTTACCACCCAGCTTCTTCTGTACTCTATTAGTCAGTTTCTCATTAGGGTATTGTGTTCAGGTTTAGTCACCTCACTTCGAAAACAATGAAAGGAACACCATCGGAGTATATTCCCAACAATACCTTTTTCATTATTTTTGAAGCAGAATGACTAAAACTACACATAATATCCTGATAAGGATGTGACTAATACAGAATATGGCAGAAGTATGGGAGGAGTGTCAATTGGAAAGACCTTGCTGCAATAATGTGAAGACCAAAAAAAGAAAAACCAGAAAAATGGACTACGTGTTAACTACAATCATAACGAGGAACAGTGAATGAGAATTAATGGACAAAGAATCCCAATGGGGGCTTAGAGGAACGATATGGGGGAAAAAGTTGTGTTACTCTATATGTCAAAACAACGTTTTGGGTGTCAGCTAGGTAATGCAGTGAGTAGAGCATAGGTCCTGGAGACAGGAGGACCTGAGTTCAAATCTGGCCTCAGACACTTGACATACTTACTAGCTGTGTGACTTTGGGCAAGTCACTTAACTCCAATTGCCCTGTCTTCCCCCGTCAAAAAAAAGTTTTGGGTTTTTTTTTTTGGTGGGACATGGGGGTCCAGACCTGTGATTTAATTGGGGTATGGAACTTCAGGTGAAGGAACTCCCTTTACCAATGAAGGCCAGTAACTATTCTGAAACTATAATCTTAGAAAGTTACCTGGAGTACTGAGAGGTTAAGTCATATAACCAATGTGTGACAGAGGTGGGTCATGTACCCAGGTCTTCCTAACTCTTAGGACACTCTCTAGACACTACAATATGCTATTTCTTACACAATGGAATTAATTAATTTAAGTATGAATTCACATTAATCAAAATTATTTATTTATATTGATGCCTAATGTTTCTAATAAAACATTTTATAAATAAGGAAATTAAAGTATTAGAATAATAAAGATGATTATTAGGAAATAGAATAAATCTTGTAAAAAATTTCAAGAAACTTGGAAAAAGTTACTTGGTTACTATCTTGAAGCCCATAATAATATCTTAGATTCATACATATCATCTTTAATATTTTTCAAAGTGCTTTTCTGTGATTTTATTTGATCCTCTAATAAGTCTTTGAAGTAAGGTAGGGATTATTTATCCCATTTCAAATATCAGGAAGCTGAAGCTAAGCCGGTTATATGACTTGACCAAGGTTTTACAGTAAATAATGAGACCTAGGTCTCCAGCCATGTGCCATTAAACTTTTACCACTATTGTCTCAAATACACCATTTATAAATGTAGGAGATGCTGACAATATCCATACTTATTCAGAACTGACAGACAAATTAAAATAGGAGAGATTCTGCTTAGACACAAGGAAAAGCTTCTTGGCTGTCAGGGTCAGTCAGTAAGCATTTAATAATCCCTTACAAGGTACTGTGCTAAGCAGTAAGGACACAAAGAAAGGCAAAGACAATTCTTGCCCTCAAGGCACTTAAATTTGAATGAGGAAAACACCATGTAAATAACTAGGTACATGCATTATTGTGAGGATGCTGTGAGTGACTTATTGAGAAGAAACATAATCACTCAAAGATTCACAAGTAAGGCAGATTATTACTCATAGGTATGTAAGCATACAGGTCCTCACCTCCCCCCCCCCCCCACAACCCCCTTGCTCTATAGTTCTATATCCCAGGAAATGGTGGCTCAGTAGCATGATGGGATCTGAACCGTAATTGAGTGCCTAGATCTGTGAGTCTATGACCTTATATCTGATTGTTGTTTCTGGGCAGATTCACAGGGATTGAGTGGGAAGGGGAATCTTAGGGATAGTGAGAGAAACAAAAGAAGGAATTCTGTTTCCACAGGATTACTATTTCCAGTTTTGCAGGGTTGATAGCAGGAGAGATAAGAGTGTGTAAGTCAGAGGTGACTGGTTCTAATAGGAACTATGACCTAGCAGAACCAGGCTTCTGATCAAGTGAAAGGTCGGAAGCTTGTATATGTGCTTAACAAGCTATTTAATATTATTCAACACAACCTCCAGGATGGAGCAAGCCAATTTAAATGCACATGTGATGCATGACAAAGGAGGGGGTACATATCAAGGAAGAGAACATGAAATAGGCACTTCAGGAAGTTGCATCTAGGCAATGGGGAACAAAGGGGGAGATTTGAATGGAGAACAGGAAATTAATGGCCTTGTATTAGCCTTGGCAAGAGTGCTCCTTTAGGGAGTTACCCATTCACGGTGAATGTAAAATAAAATCTTTCCTGGCTTCACAATGAGTATTATTCTTTCTAGAGTGAGCACTTTAATCACAGTTGTCAATCAGCAGATGTTCTGTACTACAACCCTATCTTTCCCCTTATAAACTGATTAAGAAAGTTTGCTAACCTTGCATGGAGTTTGCTGAACAGATTATAATGAGTAAATTCTTGCCTAAATATTTCTTATTTATTTATTTAAAAAAACCCAAATTATATTTATTCGTGAATTTGTTCTTCTTAAGTTGGCAAATATAAAAAATGAGCTATTCCACGCACAATTCCAATTACATAGGAGAGTAGCAAAAGAAAATTACAAATGAAACTTGACTTCTCCATTATGTACAACTTGTATTTCTTGGAAAATTATACAGCAAATTACATGTTAATTTCAAAGCTATCTTGCTTGTCTGTGTCTTCTTTTTAAGTGCCTTGTGTTCTCTTTTGTTCATTTTTTAAAATGCTAAAATGACCCTCTTTTCTTTGGAAGGGGAGAGATTATTCCTTTTCTTTTCAATAAAGCATTAAAAATACTTGTAACAAATAAATACCATCAAGTACAACAAATAATCACATTGTTCATGTCTGCAAATATGTGTCTGTACTTTGAGTCTCCGATCTATTTTTTTCTTTTTTCTAGCATGTTCTGCCACTGTATCCATGTAACCAGTCTTTGCCATTGCATTAATCAATGTTCTAAAGTCCTCCAAATTTATTTTCTTTGCAATGTTATATTAGTGTATAAATTATCACCCCTAGTTATGCTCACTTAATTCTTTTTTGGATGATTTGTCTTCCCAAGTTTCTCTAGATCCATCATCTCTTTCATAATTTTTATGTCACAATAATATTGCTTTTTTTTAAATTTAATTTTATTTGAGACTCAAGGTCCAGAACACAAATACAGAATAGAGAAAAGAAACAAAATACATCATAAACTTAAATATTAAAACAAATACAAAGAAAGAAAAAAAAACATGTCGTGTGCATAGCAGAACGTAAGAGAGGATTCAAAATACATAACAATAGATTTTCCTTTCAAGAAAGCCTATATAATAGATAATACATGTTGTTTTGAGAATTGTCCATCTTTTCTTTCCTTCCTTGTGAGTTTTCTTTTGTTCTCTGTGGTGTACTTTTTTACTTTTTTCTTTTTCCCCCTCTCCCCACCCCACCCCCGAAGGCTACAATGATGTTTAGATATGTTTCTCTGTAGCTATAGATGTATACATACACATATACATATATACATACATATATAGACATGTACTTTCCCAAACATACTTTACTCTTAATCTTTGTTTTTATATTTGTGCATATCTCTGGTTTCTTATCCCTCCTGATTCCTCTACTTTACTTGACTGACTACTTTGCCCTCCTATTAGTTGCCTACCCCCTCCAAGGATGTTATAACAATTCGGCTAGCAGCTGTTGTGGGGGTAAAAGACCAACACAAGCCCAACAACAAGAATGCTGACAGCACAGGTTCTTTTGATCTACTTTATTAAGGAAAGCAATGTTAAGGGGTTAACAATCTTATTTCAATCCAACATAGAAATATCATTCACAGACCAAATGCAATTCATAGCTACCAAGAAACCATCAACATCTGGGTGAGCCAGGAGGCTCTTAGAGCAGCTGCCCAGAGTCCCACGCTTCCAAGAGTGAGAGTTTCTCACAAATAGCTCCATTCTCTCTTTTTATACACTCTTTAGCCATCATCAAACGTCATCTAAGAGACCAGAACTTAGGCTCCTACTATTGGCTCTGATCTTAGCAGCTCCCCTTAGGATCCTGAGGGCTTCACGCCCACATAGGCTTAGCACTTAGTAGATAGGGGTTTGGGCCTGGGACTTTGCACCGAGGAAGAATCAATCAAAGACACTTAATTTAGTTACCATTCTAAAACAGTAAAAAAAAAGTCCCAACTTAATTGATCTTACAAAGGATCTCTCCCCTATCCTCTCATTCCCATAAATCTAAACACCCTTCTATAGCCCTCTTTTACCTATTCCCTCATTCTCCCCTCTAAAAATACCTCTTTTGTCCTCTCCCCCCTCACTATACCCCTACCATTTTATTTATTCTAAATTTAGAAGACTTTTATAAATATATATTTATTGTTCCCTCTTAAACCTATTCCCTGTGAAAGTAAGTTACCAGAACTACCAGCCTTCCTCCCCTATCTAAATCCTCTGTATCCCTTCTTCCTCTTGCACCTCCTTTATATAAAATAGTTACTTTTTAGCTGTTTCTAAATGGTTTTGCTTTTTAAATTCATATCATAGTCAGGTTTATCCCTCTCTTTCTTATGAGCTTGACAATTATTAATAAGAACCTTAGATATACATTTTACATTTTATGTTATTTGAAAGGTAAACAGTCTGTCTTTATGAATCCCTTATAGTAAGTCTTTGGTATCATATGTACCTTATGTTTCTCTTGGTTCTTGTATGTCGAATCTTCTATTAAGCTGAGGATTTTTTTAAACAAAGTATTGAAAGTCTGAGGGTTTGTCAAATTTGAAGGGTATGATATTTTCAGCCAGAGCCCCAGGACTTTTGCTCTTCAATATATTGTGTTCCAAGACCTGAGGTTTTTTAAGGTTTCTGCTGCTAGGTCTTGTGTAATTCTAATTGTGGCATCATCATATTTAAATTGTTTTAATCTTGATGCTTTTAATATTTTATCCTTGAGCTGGGGGTTTCGGAATTTGACCGTGATATTCCTATGAGTTTTCCTCATAGGATCTCTTTTAAGTGGTGTTTGATGGATTTTTTTGTAATTCTACTTCCCTGCCTTGTTCTAATGCTTCAGGACAAGTTTCTTTAATTATTTCTTGTATTATTGTATCAAGATTCTTTTTTTGATCATAACTTCCAGTTACTCCAATTATTTTATATTTTCTCTTTTGGATCTATTCTCCAAATCTGTTGTTTTTCTCATGTTTCATTTTCTCTTCTATTTTTTCTTTATTCATGTTTTAATTATTTCTTGATGTCTTATAATTTCACTGGCTTTGCTTTGCCCAATTCTAATTTTCAAGGTGTCATTTTCCTCCTTGAGATTATGGATCTCCTTTTCTAATTGGTTGACTTTCCTTTCATAACCTTCTTATTTTTCTTGGATTATTTTTATTTTTTCCTCCAACTCTGTCATTTGATTTTTAAAGTCTTTTTAAAGATCTTCTATAAATTCTTTTTGGGCAAGTGACCATTTGATGTTGCTCTTTGGGGATTTCTTTACTTCAATATCCTCCTCTGAAGATGAACCCCAGTCATCTTGTTGAGGGGGAAAAACCTAGGGATTCAGGAATCAAATTGGTTTTGCTCATTCTTAGGAAGGGATCCTGAGGGTGGAGCACCTTTACAGACTCTAACTGCTTAAAGTCTCCTGAGTACTAGAGAGGGTGGGGCCCATCTGGAATGAATTCACGATCTCAAAATCTCAAACATTCTTTAAGTTAAGGTGGCAAAGATTTATTACACTTTACAGTGGGCAAGAGTTTTTAGGGAACCTGCAACCTTACATGGGTACAGGGAAAGTTTAAATACAAGATTTGGGGGTGAAACCTGTCTGTTAGTTGTTTTGGGGTGGGATTAGGGAGTGTTTAAGGGGTGGTCAGTTCTTAAAGGAACATGCACTTTTTGCATCTACTGGGCAGGTATCTTACCCAGAGTTCACTGGGAAATAGCCCAAGGCGGGGCTACCTGGGGGTGTGGTTTTGACCACGAAATGTCACTAAGTCAACTAGCAGTCATGGCTGACTGGGAATATCCAAGTTGTTTCCATCAAATGTCTTGTTAGACAAGATGAATGTAAGAGAATATATATTTGACTATGTCTAGGATACATATCAGGAAGGTCAGTAAGTAGTAAATATTGTTATGTCCCAGTGCATGGCCAATTAGCACATACACAAGGAGTCTGACCAACAAATTCTATAGGCGCAGCTGGCCACAGTATCAGGAGGAGAGATAAGTGTTTTGCTAAGGCATGCTGCCCTCGAACTGGAGAGGGACTGCTAGGGCCAATGCTTTGAAGCTAGGGAGAGATGTGATTGTAGAACTGGGGTCCAGGCACAGGCACCCAAGCATCCCATCAATCTCTATTCCCATACTAAGTTTCTATGGTTGGATTCTTTCTGCTTTGCCTGTGCATTTTTTGTGGTAATAATTTGATTTTTTTAATTACCTCTAGTCCTGGGGTATGGGAAATGGTGCCTCTTGCCCCTAATCTTCATTTCTCCCCTCTAGCCTGGAACCAAAGCCAAACCTCCAACCTCCTGTAAGTGCCCATAGCCAGGGGCTTTCTGCGCCACTGCTTCTGCACTCACCAAGCATGTGCTGGTTCCTTCTCGCCCTCATGGCTCTTCACAGCACAGCTGGGTGTGGCATTTCTCGTTAGCAGAGGTTCCCTCAATCTTCCTAGGCTCAAATGCATGACTCCCCTCACTATCCTGGGGTGAAAAGTTCCAGTGGCTGGGGCCGAGGCAGCCTCTCAAACCAACTAACACCAGGGCTCGCAGCTAGTTGCTTAAGCAGCTTGCCTGCTGGTTGTTAAAACAGAACCCAGCCTGGAGGTGTTTATTCCTCACTAGGACCAACCTGGTCCTGGGATGTTTTTCTTCAGATCTTTTCAAATTGTCCTGGGAAGACCCTGGTCGTGCCCCTGTTCTTTGTCTCCACCCACACTTTGTTTGCCCTAAGGTGCTATTTTAACTCTTTTGTGGTGGAAAATCTTGAGAGCTTGGAATTTTCTGACCTACTCCACCATCTTCCCAGAATTCTCTCCTAAATATTTCTTTAGCTGACCAAGTCAATTATTGGATACACAGGAACTTCCCATGCATAGGGGGTCAATCAGTGGTCAAACATGGAGTCGCTTATGTCAGGTAGGGTCTAGGCCAATCCTTACAAAGTATATATATAGAGTAGATGGAAGGTAGCTTCAGAGGAAGCACTAGCAGCTGGGAAGACTTTTATACAAGGTAGAGCTTGAGCTGAGTCTTGAAGGAATCCAGAGAAACAGGAAGAGGTAAAGAGGTTAAGCATTCTAGGCATGGGGATCGTCCAGTGTAGTCATGTTAGATGATGATGGAGTGTTCTGTGTGAGGAACAGCTTACAGGCCAATGTTACTGAATCATAGAAAGTGTGGAGGTAAGTAAGGGAGAAGAATACTAGAAAAGTACAAAAGGGTCAAGTGATAAAAGAGCTCGGAATAGAAATATTTGAGTTTTCATTTGGTTCAGGAGGTAATAAGGAGCCACTGAACTTTATGGAATAGGTGAGTGACAGATATGCAAAGAGTGGGTTAGAAAGGACAGACTCGAGGCAGCCTTCTGAATGATGCTTTTGGAGCCTTTTTTTCTTGAGATTTAAAAAAAAAGTATAGACAATGACCTGTTCCTCATGGTTTAGACATAGACCTGCTGGAAGGCAGGGGTTGGACCACATGAGCTCTTCAACTTTCATCAAAGCATCGCCTTTGTGTAGCTCAAGTAATGGAGCTTAAGTAAAGGTAAGTAGAGAACAATGCACATGCCCAATTAATTCAGGCAAAGGTGTCTTTGAGTGAGGGAGAAGCAGGGGGAGCTTGGTCTCCCCAGGTAATAAGTCATATTTCCCTTGGTGCCAAATCAACTGGGCCTGAATGTGCTATTTTACAAAATCATACTAGATTTCTGGTTCTTTGCCAGTCTTATGCTTCAGGGACTATCATTTCCATAGCTCATCTTTCTGAGAGTAAACAAAGAAAGGTACCAAAAGGTTGGAAACTTCTCACCAAAGCTGTTTGACTATATTCTGAGCTTGGCCAGATACCTTCCTCTCCCCTGGGCACATCAATTACACTTCCATCAATTTCAGAGAAAGTGAAGCAACAAGCTAATTTTGGGCATTTGCTGACTTGCATGGTCCTTAATTTTTTTTTTTTTTTACATTTTTATTGCTTAGCACTCAGAGCTGGTACACTGAAGCTCTGGATTTATGAGTGGCCAGTGTCCCCATGGTCTCACTCTTTCTAAACATGAAGCTTTTTTTGTTTTGGTGGGTGGGGGTAGGGAAAAAGAAGCCTTAAGCAAAACTGTGGATTATTAGGCAATGAGGTAGGAATAGCCAAAAAAAAAAAAAATCCTTAGGCTTAGAGTCAGACAACCTTGGTTCGTGTCCTGGCCTCATCACATACTAATTGTATGAGGATAATAATACCAACCCCACCTACGGCATAAGATTTCCTATATGTAGAAGGTGGTAAGGCTATCCTAAGTGATCTCAATGGCAAGGTTAACTCCTACTTAATCAATCAATACATATTAAGTGCCTACTATGTGCTGGGTATTACACTAAACCTGGGGATACAAAAAGAGGCAAATGACACCCCTTGCCCTCCACAATCTCACAGTCTAATGGGGGAGACAAAAAGGTCAATGAAGATGAAGTCTTTGTTCTGGCTTTGATCATGTCAATAAGTTGTGAATAAGCCTTGCTCTGCATACTCCTTGACCTTATATCACCACATTTAAGAATGATTGATTGAGTTATGGCTAGTAATATACTTGGACTCCATCCTTGGCATTGGCCTTTTAATCTTTTTAAATAAGTTAATTAATTATTTTTTTTTGTTTTCAACATTCACTCCCATAAGTTTCAAATTTTCTCCCCCTCCCTCTATGCTCCTTCCCCAAGATGGGTGTGCAATCTGATATAGTCTATATATATATATATATATATATATATATACATAGATATATATATATTACTATTAAGCATATTTTCACATTAGTCATGTTGTATAGAAGAATTAGAATGAATGGGAGGAACCATGAGAAAGAAAAAACCAAAACAATACAAAAAAAGAAAGTAGTTTGCTTTGATCTGCATTAAGACTCCATATTTCTTTTTCTGGATGTGGATGGCATTTTCCATGAAGAATTTTTTGGAATTGTTTTATGTCCTTGCATTGCTGAGAAGAGCTAAGTCTATCAAAGTCAGTCATTGCACACTGTGACTGTTCTTATGTACAATGTTCTCCTGGTTCTGCTCACTTTACTCAACATCAGTTCATATAAGTCTTTCCAAGTTTTTCTGAAGTCTGCCTGTTCAACATTTCTTATAGCACAATAGTATTGCATAACATTCATATACCACAACTTGTTCAGCCATTCCCTAATTGATGGACATCCTCTCAATTTCCTGTTCTTAGCCATCACAAAAAAAGCTGCTATAAATATTTTTGTACATGTGGATCCTTTCCCCATTTTTATAATCTCTTTCGGATACTACCCTAGAAGTGGTATTGTTGGGTCAAAGGGTATGTACATTTTTACAGCCCTTTGGGCATTGTTCCAAATTGCTCCCCAGAATGGTTGGATCAGTTCACAATTCCATCAACAATGAATTAGTATTCCAATTTTCCCACATCCTCTCCAACATTTATCATTTTCCTGTTTTGTCATGTTAGCCAATCTGATAGGTGTGATGTGGTATGTCAGAGTTGTTTTGATTTGCATTTCTGTAATCAATAATGATTTAGAGCATTTTTTCTTATGACTTTAATTTCTTCCTCTGAAAATTGCCTGTTCATATCCTTTGACAATTTATCAATTGGGGAATGACTTGTATTCTTGTAAATTCGATTCAGTTCTCTATATATTTTAGAAATCAGGCCTTTATCAGAGACACTGGTTGTAAAAATTCTTTCCCAGTCTTCTGCTTCCTCCCTAATCCTGGTTGCATTGG
>JAQQSZ010004882.1:0-14026 GCA_028646595.1 Phalanger gymnotis
GAAGGTAATCAAAAAGAAACACTTTCAAAAAGGGACAGGGTCAAGGGAGAAAATTCAATAAAAGGGGATAGGTTAGGAAGAAGCAAAATATAGTTAGTCTTTCACAACATGAGTATTGTGGAAGGGTTATACATAATGATACGCATGTGGCCCATGTTGAACTGCTTGACTTCTTGCGGGGGTGGGTGTGAAGGGAAGAGGGGAGAGAATTTGGAACTCAAAGTTTTAAAAACAGATGTTCAAAAACAACAACAAAAAAAAAGTTTTTGCACGCAACTAGAAAATAAGATACACAGGCAATGGGGCATAGAAATTTATCTTGTCCTACAAGAAAGGAAGGAAAAAGGGGATGGGAGGGGAGTGGGGTGACAGAAGAAAGGCCTGACTGGGGAACAGGGCAACCAGGAATGAAACCACAGAATGACATACTTAAAGCAAGCGGTAATGAAGTATAGAGTTCATGATTTCATATAGAATCCTTTTTTTTTTTTTTGCATGTTTTGCTTCATGTATGGAAATGTTCTTTATGGTATTTAAGCCTAGCAATTTTTTTTAAACCTGCAACTATACAAAAAAGTACCCTCTGGTTCCTTACGGAACCTTTATAGAGTAAGATTTATAATAAACTATATATTATTGGTTGCTTATATTAATGCTTAGGAAGTTTGTTTTTCTTCTTAATACTAAAAGCACAGGGGCCAAACATAAAGTAGGGCTGTGAAGAAGAAGGTGAGACAAGAAAATAGGAAGAATTTTAAAATACAACTGCTGTCTGATTATGCATGATAAAGTCATTCAATAAACATTAAGTACCTACTACATGCCAGACACTGTGCTAAGTGCCGGAGATATAAATACAAAAAAAAAAGTATCATACGCTCTAAAGGGGAAGGCTAGCACTCAAAAGGAAACTGAAGGAGGACGGAGAAGGTGCTTAGTGAGGGGGCATGGTGGAAGACACTTACTAGCTGTGTGACTCTACCATGCATGGGAAACCTTTGGCCTCAAGTTTGGATTCAATCAGAGAGACACAGTGGAGAACCTAGAGGGCTACACGTGGCCTGGAGGCTGAAGGCTCCCCACCCCTGCCTCTATGCTAGTCACTTAACTTTGCCTCAGTTCCTCATCTGTAAAATAAGCTGGTAAAGGAAATGGCAAACAATTCCAATATTCTCACCAAGAAAACCCCAAATGAGGTCACAAAGACTCAAAAATAACAACAACAAAATGATGAAAGGAGAGCATTAATAGAGAAGTCCAAACGAGTATAGCCAGATGGTAAATTAAGAGATGGCTGGCCTGCATACTCTGATTACATGAGGGTTTTGACAGGAGCTCTCCTATCCAACTTCCAGAGGGCCAACAAGGGCAGAGAATACTGATAAGGTATAAGTAGAACCAGGAGAACAACTTATACAATTACTATAATATTGTAAAGAAAATAATTAAGGACTTAAAACCTCCGATCAATGCAATGGCCAATTATGACTCCAGAACACAATGAATGTGCAAATTTGCTTCACTTCACTATACTTACTTCATACAAAGGAGTATTCAAGGTGAGGGGAAGAACTGTAGAAGCTGAATAATGCTGAAGGCAAAGAAAAAAAACAAAAAAGCACACCAAAGAAATATTTAAAAATACAAAGAGTAAAGTTCTGTTTCATATATAATCTTCTTGTTCCGTTCTTTGTATATTAAACAGTCCATGCTTCTCTATGTTTAAATTGATAATAAAAAAGAAAATGTTTACAAAGATAAAAAGGACTATGTATACAACTCTCCTCACAAAAATTTTCTGAAGCAATCTGCCTGTTCTGAGCATATAACTTCTGTTTCAAATCTGTTATAGCTTTACATATACCTCCTATCGAATGATCCTACCCTTTTCATTGAGAAAAATGATGCCAGACACTCAAAAACCTCAATCACATCCATCTAGATATCAGTCTGCTTTTCTCTCCTATCAAGTTCTAAGCTGTTTCAAAACTTGTGTTAACAATGAACCTGAGTGGCCTGGACCTAGCCTCACTACAGATCTTACCATCTTCTGGCCCCTATTTCTTAGGCAACAGGATATATTTTCTACATACAATGCAAATGGACAATGGGGCCCAGAACTGAAGAGGAGAATGGGCAGCACTGACTTTGGAAAATTTTAAAGTTCTCTTAATAACCTCAAGCTCTCCCTGAAAGAGGTCTTATCTTTTAAACACCAATATTTTCCAAAGGACATATAGCTGCAAGTCACAGACCCAGAGAATTAAAGTTGAGGACCACCCCAACAGCAATGGAAAGGGGCACTGATGGGCACCAGAAGGTTGCAACACATTACAAACCAGGAAATGTGAAGAATTGTAAAGGATGTCATCAAAAACTGTACGAGCAAATAAGAGGATAGGCAGGTCACGTGACAAGAGCTATCCATCCAAATGACAGCCTTCATGCTTCACTGGTATTTTTACGATATTAAAAAAAAAAGTCACCCACATTTGGCAGACACTCTCATGTGATGAACTTACGAAAGGACATGAGTAGGAGTTTACAGGATACAGGTATGAGTTCTGAACTAAAAGACCAGGAAAGGTCTCCTGCATATCATGAGATATGAAAAGAGACTTGAAGGAAATCAAGGAATTGTTATATGTTCAAGGGTCAGCCACAAGTAGGGTGTCACTGGATCATAGAATACATAAAGGTGAATAAAAAAAAGGGGGAGAATAAAGGGTAAGAAGTCTTCAAATATAGACACAACAACTCTACCAAATCTTTTCATCACTCCTCGAACTTTCCTTGGCTGCCAGCATGTTGTCTAATCTATTTTACTGAAGAAATTGAGGCTGTTCACTGAGAGCTCCGTCTTCTCCCTTCTCCTCTTTCACTCGTTTCACAGGTACAAGTTGCCCATCTCCTTGTCAAAATTAATCCCTCTAACCTGCACAAGTGATCTTACTCCAACATGTCTCCTCAAATAGACTGCCTCCCCTACCATCCCCACTTTCTCATTTATCTCCAATCTCTCTGGTCTACTGACTGCTTTCTTACTGCCTACAAATATGCCCATGTCCCCACCATCTTCAAAAAAAATCCTCACGTGATCCAACCAGCTATACTAAATGGTAGTTCCCTATCTCTCCCACCTTTTGTGGCTAATGTTCTTAAGGAAATCCACAGGTGCCTCCACTTCCTCTCCTCCTCTCAACTCTACAGACTGGCATCCAACCTCATTATACAACCGAAGCTGCTCTCTCTGAAGTTAGTAATGATCTTTTAATTGCTGAATCCAACGACCTTATCTCAATCCTCATCCTTCTTGCTCTCTCTGGACCTGAACTATCTTTCCTTCCATATTCTCCCCCAACCTCACCTGTTACTGTCAAGGGCACCAACATCCTCCCGGTCACCCAGGATCGCAATTCAGGTGTAAACCTTAATTTTAATTCTTCACCCTCCTTCACACAACCCCGTATCCAATCTACTGCCAATGCCTGCCACTTTGACCTTCACATCTCTCAATACAATCCCACTTTCCTCTCTCCCTTTGACACTGCCACCATCCTGCTGCAGGTGGCCTCATCATCTCATTCCTGGATCACTGCAATAGCCTAGCCAGTTGGTCTGCCTGACACAAGTTTCTCCCCACTCCAATCCATTCTCCAGTGAGTTGTCAAAGCAATCCTCCCAAAGCCCAGGTCTTCCCACATTAACCCTCTATCTCCCTCAATAAATTCCAGTGGCTTTCTATCACCTACAGGAGAGAATATAAAATCCTCTATTTGGCATCCAAAGACTTTCACAACGTACCCACACTTTCTAACATCTTATACCCCATCAGGTATACTGGGCTTCCTTGCTGTTCTTCGAGCAAGATTTACATCTCCAACTTTGGGTATTTTCACTGGCTGTCCCCCTCATCTCTTCCTCCTGGCTTCCTTCAAGTCCCAGATAAAATTCCATGTTCTATAGTTAGCCGTTCCTGACTCCTCTTAATTCTAGTGTGTTTTCTCTATTGATTATTTCAAACCTATTTTGGATGTAGTTTGTTTTTACATTTATTTATATATTGTCTCCCCACTACCTCCACCCCAACCAAGAGTATGAGCTCCTTAAGAACCAACTATCACCCTTCTATGTATCTACAGCATAAGGCCTGGCAGGATAGCTTAATAAAGCTTTAATGACTGACTGAAGGGCTTTAAATGCTAAACAGAGCAATTTATATTTAATCCAGGAGGCAAGAGTGACAGAGAAATTCACTAAGTAAGGGAGGGGGGTGGTCTCATCTGGTCAGACCTGTGACCCAAGAAAATCACTTCGACAGACTGGACTCTCAAGAGACTTCAGGCAGGAAGGCCTGGCAGAAGAACAATCCAGGTATGAGGTGATGAGAGCCTGCACTAAGATAGTGGCTCTGAAATTGGAGAGGTGGGTATGTATATGAGATGTTATGCAGATAGAAACAATAATGACACCAGGGTGCCTGAGAAGATGGTAGTGCCCTCCACAGTAAAGCGGAAGTTGACAAAATGGATTAATCCAAAGGCAAAGACGGTGGGTTTGGGATACTTTAAGCTTGAGATGTCTATAGATCAATCAGTTATCGATGTCCAAGGGACAGTTGGAAATACAAGACTAAAGCTCAGGAGAGAAACTAAGGCTAGATATAGAAATCTAGGGATCATCTGTAAAGAGAGAAATGACTCATGAGAGATCATAAGCTCATAAAGTGGGATACCCCACAATAATCTCTTTCTTCCATGCTAGTTTTATGTTGTCTATCAGAAGCATACCAACTATGGAGTTCCTCCAACTATGAAAAAGTTTGCATTCTGTGATTTAACATTGATAAAAATATTTGGCATTTTAGATGCTAAAGAGTATTTTTTACAATTTTAAAAATTTTCCTTCTGTGAAAAGGTCACCTTCCATTCAAAGTTGTATATATTCAGTTTAACACAGGATTAATTTACTTACTAAACTCTTTTTTTTTTTTTTTTACAAACAGCTAAGGTAACCCAGTCCAGTCCTATTTCAAATGATAGTAATTTAGATCAGAGTGTAGCATAAAACTATTTAAAATTTTACATAACTATAAAAATCCTACTTCCTCACTGCTTCTTAATCAAAAAGCATTTATTAAAAGTATCTACTATGTGCCGTTCAAGGAGTTTTAAGTGCTGCAGATGCTTTTCTGCATGCTTCAAAACTTGTACAAAAACAAAATCATAGTCCCTCTCCTCAAAGAGGTACTCTTGCTTTCTAGAAAGGGAGAATATGTACACAATGAAGACTATAAGAGAATGAGTAAATGTAAAATAAACGTAAGGTAGTGGAAAGATGGTGGTACCTATTACATAAATAGTAATATAGACTGAATAATTTTTCATTAATTTATTCCAAGACCTTATACCTGTTGGTAGTAAGTTGAAATTCTTTTCTGCAAACTTTTTTGTCTCATCATTTTTGCTTGCTATCAGCAAAATAGCTAAAATGCACTGATGACTGTTACCTTATTTCCAAATTAATTTCTGAAAATTAACTTTTTTATTATAAAATCACATCAAACGAACAACCAATATTCTACTATCGAGAAGTCATTCTTTTTTTCCACTGATAGATAAGAACTGAAACAGAAAACTATTGACTTTCTTTGGGGCAAATAAAGAAAAAAGTACCTAGTACATGACATTCAGGAGTAAAATGTCTCTGACAACTTTAGCATAGGAAGAATTTAAGATACTTGCATTTAAGTTATAAAACAGATGAAAATTTAAAATATTTTAAGTTAAAGTCTTCAGTACTAACAATTTTTCCAATTAACTAAAATAATTACATTAAATTACACATTTTCAAAGTAAAGACAATTTCATCATAGATGTTAAACTGGAAGGGATCTCACAGGCTATCTGATCCAAACCCCATATTTAGAAAAGGGGAAAAAAGTCCAGGGAGGTTAGGAGATTTGTCCAAGTTCACATACATAACAAAAGGCAAATACTACTTTAGATGCAGGTTATTTCATTTGGGAAGTTTAACAAAACTCCATATATGAACATAAAATTATAACTGTACATTTCTGTGTAAAATGGCCAAAACTGAGCTCAAATTTTCAAAACTTAATTTGGTAAGTACTACTATAACTTCAAAATATTTTTTTTCTGATACAACAGTCAAATTCATGACATAGTATCACTTCATCCATTATCTCAGCTCTCCTTCAATCTCACCAATCTAGAATAGGATCAAGAAATATGAAACTAAGTAGAAAATGTCTCTAAAGAGTGAAAACATTCTTCATAAATTCCATGCACTAAATAAGGCTTATTCTCACATTAAAATCCTGCTCAGGCCCTCACTCAAACCTATTTACTCTTACTTGACACATTATTTGAATAAAGACTTTCAGAAGAAAGTTATATGACTTCCAAGCCAAAAACAAATTAGAAAAGGGGGTGGAGTTCTACAATCAGCAACAGGGACAGCACCAGAAGTAACAGCCTACAAGCAAGAGAAGAGATAACAAAACTATTCAAAAACAAAACAGAAAAAGTCTGAGGATTAAGTAAGTCAACTAACTATCTGCCCTACAAACCTTAATATTATGTCCTAGGGTCACCACTATATCATAACAAAGTAATTAAATGTTCATAATTAAGACCTTAAGTCATCTTTAAACATTCAAACTACTTTCAGTGGATTCTGTTTAAGAAATCAGGGGAATATAGAATACATTTTTGAAAAATTTCCATTCAAAAAAAATTTTTAAGTGCCTCACCTCAACATTTGGTTGATATTAAAAGTTACTTATATTTCTAAAGCAAAAGAACAAGCCAAATATTAACATGAAAATAAACAAAACTTCTAATCAGGCATGCAAAGAAAGTCAGTGATTGCTATGCTTAAAAAACATCTTTCAAAAAAAGGAGGTGGAGGGACAGGATGCCAAAACAGCACTAGTTTTTATTCTTAGCTCTTACAAAATCACTCATTATTTCCAAAATTTATTGGTTTGGATCAATATCTTTAACAAGTACAAAGGATAGTTTGTTAATGTTTTGTACCTTTTAAAAACAAAAAGCCACTTATCTCTTCTGAATATTTAACAGCTAGTCTGTTATCTTCACACCATTCAAACTGAAGACTCAGTTTATTCCTGAGATTTTGTTATACTTTGTATCATAGCAATAAAAAAAGCAACATCCTCTTACCTCTTAAAAACTTCTTCGGTACTTGAGTTATGGATGTTCTGAATATTTATAAAACTTTTTTTTCTAATCAAATACTCACACTCTTTAAAGGGAAGAGCAATCTAGTCCAAACTACCAGGCACCCTGACGCCTGTAGTCCCTATCAAACTTGGAAAATATTATGAAAAACAAAGTAGAACTAGAACTTTTTCTCTCTAGTAAGGAAGCTCAATACCAAACAGGAAATCTCTTCTCAAAAGGTTCAAAATTTAAATCACATCAAATCCCAATAGAACCCTCAAGAAAATATCTGATAATTAACTGCCAACAATTGGCTAAAGTCTACGTCAAAAAACCGAAGTAGACGCTTAAATCCTCAAGCCCTACCTACATACACCACCTCCATAGAGAAACCCAATTCTGAATAATTAATGGGCATTTTAACCGGTCGATATATGTTTTCCAAAATCGTTTTCTAAAGCAAGAGTTCTTAAATTAAATTGGGGTTCGCGACTTAGATTTTTCCTTTTAATGTTTTGATAACTGTAATTCAATATAATTTCAGTAATTTCTGTAATCCTATGTACTTTGTGTATTTTAAAACATTTTTTGTGAAAAGGTCCAGAAACTTCACCAAACTCCCATGTCACCCATGAAAAAAGGTTAAGAATCCCTGTTCTAAGGGATAGTTTAGATCTGTTAGTGAATTATCTCAAATGAGGGACCATGGAAAGATCTCTAGTTTGGGTTTTTTTTTTTAATCGCCCTCCCTTATACTACGTGGACTGGGAAGGGAGGAGGTAAAGGGGCGGAGAGTCGGGTAGGTGCAGGGCGGGGGAAGGAAGAGAAGGAAAAGTAAAATCCTCAAAGGGTTCGAGTTTGTTTCATTTGGGTGGTGGGAGACGGATCGAGGAGTAAGCCAGGCTCAACCATTCCTGAACCCCTCTAGATACGCCTAGGGAAAAAGGTTATATTTCCGAGAAGGGTAGAGGGGAGGGAACAAAAAGAAGAAAAGGGACGGGGCCACATCTAGCACTAGAAATTCCTATTTGAGGAGCACGATTTGTGGGAACAGAAAGACCAAGGAGACTGAATGAAACTAGTAAATATGGGAGAAGGCAAGGAGTTATTTAAATGCTTCTCATTCCAAGAAAGGATAAAGAGGAGTCGGTGGGGGAAGGGGAAGGGTGCCTTCTTATCCCAAATCAGTGCCGAGGCCAGGACGCCTGGTTCCCTCGCCCCTACAACTGTGTCCGATTGGGGAGGGGGTGTCAAAGGGGTTGGGAGAGGGCTGTAACTCCCTCTTTCCTTCCCAACTCCCCCTCCCACCCCAGCAGAGCTGAGAGCGAGGGCAGATAAGCGTGTCCGCACCCCCACCCCCGCGCGCCGTCCCCGAGAAGGGGGAAGGGTAAGAGGCTCGGGGCGAAGGGCAGGGGGTGGTCTCTTACCCATGCTGGGGGCTTCGGCGCGGAGAAGCCGGACGGCGGCGGCTCCTCCTTCTCTTCTTCGGGTAGAGGCTTCGTGCAGCTGGAGCCGGGCTTCAGCCCGGGCGGGCAGGCGGTGTGCGGGGGCTCAGGCGGGGCGAGGCGGTGAGTCCATCCGCCCGCGCCTCCCTCCGGCCGGTCCAGTCAGTTAAAGAATCTGAGGAGGAAGAGGCGGCGGCGGCGGTGGTGGAGGTGGTGGCGGTGGTAGTAGTTGTGGCGGTGGTGGCGGTAGTGGTGGTGTGATGGGGTGGCGGTGGTGGTGTGTCGGAGGTGGTAGCGGTGTGGTGGTGGTGGATCCTGCTATTCCACACCCTGAGCCGGGGCAGCGGCGGCGGCGACCAAACGCCCTGCCGTCCCTCCCCCCACCCAGCCAGCTCCTTTCCCCCTCCCGGCCCCCTCTGGCGGGTAGGTGGGGAGCTAGCCGGTCCCTAGCCCGAGGCTGCCGCCGCCGCCGCCGGCGTCAGCCAACCCCTCCCCTCTCCAAGTGCGATGGAGAGGAGCGCGCGCTCGAGCTCCGCAGACTCCAGAGCCGGGACGCGGCCGCCAGGAGAAGGGGGTCCGGGACTTGTGGAAGGTGGGGGAAATCTCGCGAGAACTCTTTTTTTCCCTCCCCCCCCTCCCCGAAACCCCCACCCCCGCCCCACCTCCCCGGTTACTACTACCGCCCGCTTGGCAGTTGCCAGGTGAGATGACGTCACATCCCCGAGGCTCCAGACCTGCGTCCGCGAGGTGCGGGGGAGGGTCCCCGCGCGGCGTGGAGGGAGGTTGGCCATTGGAGGGGCGGAGGCGACGTGACAATCGATGACGTCGGGCCTGGGAGCCCCCTCCTCAACGCCGGCTCGGCTCTGGACGTCTCGGGACCTTTTGAAAGGGAAGGGGGTGGGGATGGTGACGACTGCCGGGATTGTTTCCCCCACCCCGCCCCATGCAGTGTGACTGGGCTCGGGGGAGTTGCTGCGGGCAGGAAGGAAAACTGAGCCTTCCTTGCCCCAGTTTCGCGATATTGCCTTCCTAAGGGAGGACGGAAGGTGACCTACAAAGGAAGCCAGAGCAGAAGACTGGGGTGCGAGACAGGCTGGACTGGCCCCTCCCGGGGGAGCCTTCCTTAGACCCAGGGCCGCCTGGTATTTTTATCTTAGGACACGCGCTGGGGGCACCAGGCTAGTTAGGTTAAATAGCCAGGCTTTCGTGGCATTTAAAATAAATTACTGGAACCTCTTGTGCCGTTCGACCCGGACTCCTCTCTTCCAACTAATACCGTAGAGAAGAGGCCTCACGATAGAGTGCTACGTTGGGGATCAGAAGACCTGGATTCAAACTCTGCCACTGTGCAATATATTCGATTCAATTCAATAAACTTTTATTATTAAGTGCCTACTTTGTGCCAGGCACAGTGATGTATATTTATATGTGTACATATATGTATATATTATACGCATGCGTGGACTCTATGTGTACACATATCCATGCATATGCTTAATATATAATCTTAGTCACTAACCTCCCAGGCCTCAGCGTCCTCACGTCTGCAAAATGAGGGAGTTGGTTTTAAATGACCTTTATTATCAGTCTGTAAAATGAAGGAGTTAGATTCGAGACCTCAGTTGTTGACTTCGGTTCTTAAATCTATGATTCTATGACTGCTTAGTAACTTCCCTCTGAGATTTACCTCCCATTTACACTTAAAGTATTTTCTATGTACATAGTAGTTTTTGCTCCTTGAAGACAGACGCTATCGTCTCTGATTTTTTTGTATCCCAGGTGCTTGGCACAGTGCCTGACCCATAATAAACTCTCAAATACTTGTTAATGATAGTGGTGATGTCTTTAAAGCTGTGCTTAATTAATATATTTAGGTTAATACAAAGATCCTTAAAATAGAGACTCATTTAAAATAAAATTCGGTCATCTCCATTTATCTGTCGTGATGGAAGCATCATTGTTGTGATTAATAAACAACCATTTTAATAAATATGGCAGGCACGGCCCTAGGTACTGAGGTTACAAAGACAGAATGGAAACAGTCTTAACCTCAAGGAGCTTACATTCTATCAGGACAAACAACATGTGGATGTGTAAGGATATATATGTATACATATTGTGTGTTTATGTTAATATATGTGAATAACAAATACAAGGTAGTCTTTTGAAGCACTAGCAACTCTGGGTACTCAGATAGGGTTTCATATAGAAGGTGGTGCTTGAATTGAGTTTAAAGGAAACATGGGATTCCAAAAGGCAGATATGAAGAGGGAGTTTATTCCAGCCATCTTGTACAGTACTGCAAAAACAGGAAAATGGGAGACAAAGTGTCTAGTTTAAGAAAAAATAGGAATGTCCATTTGACTGCATAAAAGGGAGTAATGTATCATAAGTCTTGAAAGGTAAATGGAGTATAGGTTATGCAGGACTTTAAATGACTAGGAGGCATTGTGTGATCAGCACAATAGCCCTTCATAGAGATAAACAGGTCACCTTCAGGTTTCTTTTTTCTTTTTTTGGCTCTTAATTTCAGCTACGTTAACTTTTGGACTCTAAGCATTATTTTTTTTAGGTACCTAAGCTTAGTTTAAGATAAAAATTAATTGAGAAAGGTAAAAAGATTTTTCAACACCAGATATGTAGACAATCAATCATTCAAACATTTATTGAACATCTACACTCTATTTGCCAGGAACTGTGCTAGGCATTTTGTAAACAAACACAGAGAATGAAACATCCCTTTTCTCAAGGAGTTTACATAGGAAGTACCAATTGAAAGAATGTGATAATTTTCCCACTGTATAATTCATTTATTCAACAAACATTTAGTAATCATCGTGGAATTAAAACAACCAACTCTTAGATTTTAGCCAAATCTACCAGACACATTATTTATTAAATGTACAAAGATCTTTTTGGAGATTCTAATCAGTCAAGTTCTTCTGGCTAACTCAAAAAACAAAAGAAATTCCACAGCTATGGTAAAACAAAAGTGCATACTTTTTGTTTTTAGAATTACTAAATAAAAAAGATCAATGCCAAATTCTTTTTGGAACTAGCTTCTCCTTCTAAGAACTCTTTCAATTGGGTCAATGATAAAGGGGTCAACTTTCTTCATCTGGTTAACAAAAAAAGTCATTCTCTCTCTTAGCTCGTCCACTATATGCTCTACTGATCTAACTACTAGGTGTGCCTCCTTTGGGTAAACTTCACCAGACTGCCAACGTAATCTATCACACACACACACACATATACATATGCACAAAAGGTTAAGGAACCATAGAGCTAAATGGTCTCTAAGGTCCCATTCAGTTCTAAATCTGTGTTCCTCTTCTCCTGGCTTGGTCATTCTTGGGATTCCTCACCCTTGATCCACTGGCTGTGGACTGGGGAAGTTTAACCTGTCCTCCAAATTTCAGTCCTGCACCACCACCACCACCTAATCTCTTTACCGGTCCAGTATACATTCTAGTAAGAAGAAATGTTTTCCTCTGTAGATCCCCAAACTAGCTCACCTGAGTTTTCAAACCTTGTTACCTACCTTACCTTAAATAAAGCTCTCTACACTCTGGCCGTTCTGGAAGCTTCTTGCCCTTTCAACTCGCCCTAGTATGCTCTGCTGATACCCTGAAGCAAATTCTGCTATCTAGATGTCTTTAGCCAATTCTTTCCCTAATGGTCTCATTTGTCTCTTTTACGAATGCCAAAAGGACCCATATGTGTCCCAGTCTAGGCTCTAGTTGTGAACTCATGTTCTATAGCAGAGCTGATAGAGTTTGAATACCTTTTCCATGTACTTAGCTACAAATCTGGTCAGTTTCCTATCTAAGGGTGGAGTCAGTAACCCAGAGTGGGCTCCTCTGTGAGGGGCAGGGAGAGGGGATTCTGAAGATTGTAAATTCTTAGTTGGTGCAGTAATAAAATTGGATATATATGTAAAATCATTATGAACATTCTCACCTCACTTGCCACCTTCCTACCTAATAATCTAGCAGGGTCAAAATTTGTGTCCTTTGGGATAGGGACTTTTTTTTTTGCCTTTCTTTGTATCCCCAATGCTTAGAACATTGCCTTAAACATAGTGTGAGGCAGACTAACGAAAGACATGTATGAGAAGACAGTTTAAGACTAAATGGTGGAGACTCTAAATACAAAGGTCAGAAGAGACATGCATGAGAAAGCTAGGGAAGAAACCTGAGGAGTAATCTGAAATATAGAAGAGTGAAAATAAGTATGATGCCACAGAGGCCAAGGAGGAAGAAGTTTTAAGGTAGGAATGATCAGTTATGATGATGCAGTTTGGGGGTTTCTGGGAACCCCGAAGTGTCAGGGTACAGGGCAAGTCTGCCTGGAAAGAATTCAAGCACTCAAGCCTTCTTTCAGTCAAAGTACCAAGGTTTTATTGTAAGGCTAATAGGTACAGGCAAGATTCTTAGTGAATCTGCATCGTAATGAGAGTGAGATTGATGCTTATATACAAAAGGACAGTGAAAGGATCTGGGTGTTGGATGGGATTAAGGAGTGCTAAGTAGTCTGAGGTGGGCCAGGTGAAATACTGAAAGGACTATCAAGTAGGCTAATTAGGTGATTTAGATGGGCTGGGGTAAGCCAGATGCCTTGGGCAGAGACCAGTGATTTGGGCTGCTGAAATCTATAGGAAAAATTCAGGGACTGGGTTGCTTTCAAAGACGTGGTCTTTTCCTTTTAGGGGTCTTGGTTCCATCACCCTATCAATAATAATAGCTAAAATTTATAAAATCAGGGGCAGCTAGGTGGCGCAGTGAGTAGAGCACCAGCCCTGGAGTCAGGAGGACCTGAGTTCAAATGTGGCCTTAGACACTTGACATGCTTACTAGCTGTGTGACCTTAGACAAGTCACTTAACCCCAATTGCCCTGCCTTCCCCCCTCAAAAAAAATTAATAAAATCATAATGAACTAGAATAAGCAGTTTATAAATTTTAGCTATTATTATAACACCACTCTCTGGAGCTCTCAAACTTTTGACTTACTCAACTTTTTCCCTTGTTCCCTCTTCCAAAGTGCACCAAGGTGGGAGAAGGGTTTTTGTTTTTTATTTTTTTTCCTGCCCATCTTCCAATCAGGATTAGCAATGAAGACTTCAAGTAGAAGTACATATCAGTAGGAGACATGTACTTGCATGCAGCCTGAAAGGAAATTCAAAGATTCCCATTTCTTAAATTTCTATTGGGCTTCTTGAATCCCAACCTTGCTTGTAGAAGAGGAGAGATTTTGAATTTCCTAAACAAATTATTCTGGAATCTAGCCTTCTAGCTTTCAGGGAAATATCCTGAACAATGCCAATTGCCTCATGAGTATCTAAAAGTTCAAGAATTCCTGAGTTCTACAATTTC
>JAQQSZ010004883.1:0-14026 GCA_028646595.1 Phalanger gymnotis
CTTCTCTGTCTGTCCATCTGTCCAGCACAGCCACAGGAACATCAGGACAGTGTTATCTGTAGTCAGTTCAAGTCTCTGAAGGAAAGAGCATGCCCAGATGCCTGGTGTTCTGTCTAATTCTGACATGCCTGCATGGCCCTAAGATGGAGAACAAACTATCAAAAGCACCCTTCTCGGCTCCTTTCTTCCAGATGTCTCCAAAATTACTGTCCCAGAGGTTTGAGTTTCAGAACTCGCTCAAATGGGAAAGCCTAGGATAACATATGTGTCAATAGCCTCTCAAGTCCTTTTTAGTCTAGATGTATAGGCCTCGGAACCTCCACTAACTGCTCCTCCAGAGCTTATCTCCTACATTTTACAGGTGAGGAAATTGAGGCACAGAGATGTTAAATGACCTGTTTGTACTGGCAACACGTCAGATGCGGGAATTCATCTGAACTCTTCTGACTCCTGAGCCATTGCTTTTTCTCTCGTACCAAGTCTTGTGAAGATTCTCCAGCCTTTGCTGACAATAGAAATAAATTAGGGACGATCATCTACTCTGCAGTTGAATGTCCTGTATGTCGTGTTTCCCTAGCTATTAGAACATCAGCTCCTTGAGAACAGGGAATTCCTGCTCGTCTGTTTGTGTCTCCAGCTCTTGTCACATAGTCAGCGCTTAATAAATGCTTATCCATTCATTCATCCATCCATCCCAGAAATAAATAGGCAAAGACCAGCTTTTCTCACTCGAGGTATCTGACTGGATACATAGCAAGATCTCGTTGTCCCAGGAGGTGGCTCATTATGTTATCTCATGGGCTTTATAACTAAACTTCTGAATAAATTTTTCTTTATCTCTGCCCTATCCTTTTCTTAGGTTCCGTTGTGCAATTGCTTTGACTGCTTCTGATATTCTGTCTGTTCAAGAGGAATAACGGAAGGAACTGATAGACATGGGTAGCATGGGCAGTCCCTCTATCATTATGGGTTGTCATTGAAAGTTGCCTGAAGCTCAGAGAGGTCAAGCAACTTTTTAGGGCAACAGCTAATAAATGGGACTGATAGAATTTGTTCCACTCCTGGGAAAGTACAATCCACACCCCCTCAGCCTCACTTCCAGCACCTATGATCTCTGAGACCCAATGGCTTATAAAATACCATCGGAATTGGAAATTGAGGGGATGCTCATAATTGGTAAATGGCTGAATAAGTTGTGGCATATGATTGTGATGGAGTTTTATTGTGCTGTGGGAAATTACGAGGCAGGGTGTGGTTTCAGAAAAATATGGAAAGACCCATATGAACTGATGCAAAGTGAAGTGAGAAGAACCGGGACATCATTGTGCACAAAAACAGCAATGTGGTAATGATGATCAACTATGAAAGACTTGGCTACTCTGATCAATACAATGACTCAAGACAAGAGCGAAGGACTCAGGATGAAAAAATTCAGTCCACCTGCAGGGAGAGAACTGATGAACTCTGAGTGCAAATCGAAGCATCATTTTCTCTCTTCTCTTTTCTTATTCTTTTTGGAAATGTGGCTAATATAGAAATATGTTTTGCATGATTTCACATGTATAATTGATATATAGCTTGCCTTGTCAGTGGGTGGGGAAGACTTTGGAACTTAAAATTTAAAAAGAAAAGAATGTTAAAAAAAATACATATTAAATGAAAAAAATGGAACACCATCAGACTCTGGGCTGTGTGAGCAGCAAACAACAATCTCCTTCACAAAGAACAGGATGTCCTGGCTGCCGAAGGGAGAAACAGAGAGTACAAAGATGAGATCTGAGAGTCCCTGCTGAGGAATCTGGGGCAGAGGACAGAGAAGGGATAGGAACTATGTCACAGAGGAAATGTCTTCTCCATCTTTTCAGGAAGAAGCCTCCCATGCCCCCTCTCCAGCCTAGCCTCACAAAGTTCTCCATAAAGAAAGCACAAAAAATTATAAATGCAATTGTTTTTAGAAGGCTCTCTGAATGACATTGCTTCTGAAGTGCTTGGTGGGCAACATGCTTTTGGCAAATGTCAGTTTATTTAGGACGCTGAATGGAACCTTATAACTTGCACAGCACATTGACAAGGGAGAAGCCAGAATGCCAATGGGCACGAGTTTCAGAGTAGAGAATTACCTTCTGGAGTTGCTGGAAGGACATTTCTGACGGCAGGAAGGGATAAGTTAACTGGCCTTTCTGAGGCTATTTAAAACCCTGAGATTCTATGATTTATCAGAAAGGCTTCAGGATCAAGTGTTTATTAGAAACAGTGAATAAATGATTAAACTTATTTTAGTGACTACATTAAAATTAATTCTTATGTGTAAAATATGACTTACTGACTACCCAAGTAAATTTCTTTATCTCTTCATTTTCATTTATTTTTATTTATATTGTAGCCCTCCACCCTTATCTAGCTTCTCCTCCAACTCTTATTCTTGTTGGTGGACCAGGTCCCTAGAGGCAGCTTCCACTATTAATCTTCTTAGAGTTCCAGCTGTAACCCTTAGGGACTAGAGTTTCTAGTCAATCATAAGCCCCCACCAGTGTGTTTCCCATTTCAATGAGCCAGTAGACATCAATTAACTTTTTAGTCAAGAGTACTTACTGAGGTGGTTTAGTAAGAATAATTGGCGCTAAATACCACCCCAAAGCCCTAAGTGTAGTTTGCCACAAATATATGAACATAGAACAATGGGAAGAGTGGGTCCAAACATAAAATATGATGGTGGCAAGATACACAGGTAGGATATATCTATGAAAAAGGGTTAACTCACAACTCCTGGTTCATAGAAGTCTTTTCTTGAATCTATAACTAGCATTCTTCTCTTGTGCAAGGGATTATGATCCTTTGGGTAGTTATTTTTCTGTATCTAGATGTGTCTGTGATTGTTCTTGGTGTGTCTGTCTTCTCTCAAATGGATGCATTACTTCCTTCTGGTCTAGTCTGATGAAATGATTAAGGGTGGGAGGAGTGAGAAAAGGAGAGGCTCTCTTCTCTAAAAAAGATTCCCTCTTAGAGGAATGGTTCCCAGACTTGGGGTTCTCCATAGCTAGACTGAACCCCTTGTAAGTTTAATGGGGAATAAGATCTTGCCTGCCAATCAATAGGCCTCATGTGGAGCCCATTAGGGGAAGCTTGCTTTCTTGTGGGAAGGTTTACACACCTTTTGTTAATTTCTAATTAGGCGCTGAGCCTAAAGAGTGTATATTCTGAGATGTGAGCTTTTGCATGAGGGACTCGCTTATGAGAAAGATGTTGGGATTCCCTGGTCGAGACTCTGAGTGTGTTCAGAGCTCCCTGGCTCCTCGGAGGTAAGGGCTCTCTTGATTCAGTGGTGGATGTAAAGCTTTGATTCAGGCAGTAGAGCCCTGTCTGTTGGTCTTTATTTCTCTTCTCTGTATTTTTTTCTGTTAATTTAATTAAAGAAGATCACTGATACCTTTTAAGTTGCTTTCCTTAGTAAAGCAGATAAAAGAACCTGCACCAGCAGCCATCCTGTGTGTGCCAGTGTGGTTGCTGTTACACTTGTCTGGAGGCGGCTGGTGGTGCAGTGCATAGAGGGCTGGGTCTGGAAGCAGGAAGACTTAAATTCAGATTCAGCCTCAGGCACTTACTGGCAGTCTGACCCTGAGCAAGTCACTTAACCCTTGTTTGCCTGTTTCCTCAACTGTAAAATGTAATAGCACTGGCGGCACCCTTGTGAGGATCGAATGAGGTAATATTTGTGAAACAGAAAGGCTTAGCACCCGACATGTAATTAATAGGTGTAATACAAATGCTTGTTCCCTTCCCCTTTTGGACTGAGTCAATTGCTGAAATTCCTTTGCTTTTTGAAGCCAAGTGGGGCTTACCTGGTCACCTGATCTGTCTGTTCCCTTCCTGACCACTCAGAGGAGTTGACATTCATAATCTTGGGGAGTTTTCTGGGAGCTCTTAAAAAGTTAAGTGACTTGTCTAGGGTTACAAAACCGGTGTGTTAAAGACATACTGATCAACACATGCTGACTGTGTGACCCCGTGCAAATACTTTCTACTTTTGGAACTCCCAGGCAGCTAAGACCCCAAGTTGCTGAGAAAGTGCTGATCTGCATTGGTAAAAGGATTCCCCACACTGGGAGCCCCCTATGTCAAAGAAATCACAGGATTTGTCCCTGTGATTTATAATCATAGTGAGTGTGTTCTCTGCCCTTCTAGTCTTGCCCTTTTCAGCTTTGTGATGTTTCTTAAAGATCTGCCTAATTTTCTTTATATTCCACATTCTTGTTAGTCTTAATAACATTATATGATATGTAGGACATCATCAGATCATATATTGCAGCTTACAGCCTCAGGGAGTTGCCTGGGAACGCTGAGAAGGTAAACGATTTTGCCCAGGGCCACGTAGTCAGAATGCATGGGACAGAAGTGGATCCTGAACCTTGGTCTTCCTGACGGACGCTGACTAGAAGTGAAGCTGCTTTGCTTCCTTGTGTTAATGCCCCACAGTCTAATGATCTACTCCCCTATTGTTGGTTATTTAGACTGCTGCCAGCTTTTTGCAATGACTTGCAATCTTGGAACAAAAAACTCTTTTTCAAAAGTTTTTGATAATGCTTTGAAGCATAATCTCTAAATGTATCACTTTTGTAATAGGCATGTTCCTGGAAAGTTACGTGTATGCTTAATTTTTCTTAATCATATTGTATTTTAAATGAACCAGAGGAGTGTAAAATGTAAGGGACTGAGTCCTTTGGATAAGACGAAAAGTGAAAGATCTTACAGCCCACTGTATCTCCCACACACTCACTTTCCCTTAGGTCTGGAATGCTCTGCCTGCTTCCCATACCCATCTTGGTTTCCCTGGGTCCCTTTGAGACTCAGCTGAGGTTCTATCTTGGTCAGGAAGCTTTTCCCAGTTCCCCCAGCTGCTGGTACCTTCGCCCTTCAGGTTACTTTCCATCCATTCTGTATGTATCTTGTATATGTCTGGTTATTTCCCTGTTATCCCATCATTAGAAGGTGAGCTCGTTAGGAGAAGAACCTCCCCCTTCCCTTTTTAACCTTTCCTTGTGTTCTCAGGTCTTAACATAGTGCTTGGTTCATAATAGGTACTTAATAAATGATTGTTGACTGACCGTATAAAAGTGATGATGATGATAAATTTCCTAGTATGTGTCTTTTGCAAATTGAGCTTTCTGTATATTGAGTATGGTGCATAGAGGGTCTCTCAAAGTGAAATTTATATTTGTAGCAACTATTGGCATTATTAATATCCAGCCAAATTGATCTGACAGGCAGCAGCTTCTCCACTTGGCTTACTGTTCATGGTCATTTAGCATCTTATATTTTTATTTAAAGTCAGACATTGGAAATGGAACAACTCTAAAGTGGGATTTGATCTTTAGGACATCAGGATTTCATAATATCAAGTTCTAAGAATGGTTATAAATTAGTGGTGCTGCATGACAGACCTTTGGTATATGAATGTGATAAAGTACTATTGTGCTCTAAGAATTGATGAAGGGAGTAGTTTCAAAGAAACCTGAGAAGACTTGTATGAACTGATGCAAAGTAAAGTGAGCAGAACCAGGAGAACACTGTATATTAGCAAGAATATTGTAAAAACAAACAACTCTGAAAGATTTAGGAACTCTCATCAGCATAGTGACCTACCACAATTCTCTGGAAGACTCGTGATGAAACATACTACCCAACTCCAAATGGAGAGGTGATAGATTCAGAGTGCAGACTGAGGCCTATGTTTTGTTCTTTTTTTTTTTTTTTGGACGTGCATGGCCAGTTGGGGGAATTTGTTTTGTTTGACTTTGTAATTTTTTTGTTTGTTTTTTCCCTTCTCAATGGGGATGATCAAGTGTGGGGGTAGAGATGGGAGAGAGAGAATTCAGAATCAAAAATAAAATAAAATTGAATTAAAAAACACAACTTTAGCATTTAGTTTATTCTTATTTTTTATTCTTTTAAAAATTCAAGTCAACAAACATTTATTATTTCTCTGCTTATACTAGGTACTGAGCTAAGTGTTAGGGATACAAAAAAACACAAAGCACAGTGTCTGTCCTCAAGGAGCTTATATTCTAACCAATGAATTTACAATCTAAAATTAAATCTAAATAACAAACCAATACTAGGCCACTCCACTTTTTTTTTTTTGGTTATTATTTTGAGACTGGGTCTCCTTCCCTGGCTGGAAGTGCACTCACAGTGTGAGTGATCTCACTTCTCATACACAGAATTTTTGATATGTTCTTGTTTACAACCTGGAAACCCTCCTTGGTGAGCTGGCCTTCCCCTATTCCTCCCTCCCATGGACTCACCACTCTGGTCCTGGGACTTTCTCCAGACATCCAATGTCTTTAGACTTAAGGGGAGCTCAGAATTCCTGAGCTTGAGTGAGCCTGCCTCCCTTTTAGCAGGTAATATAGACATGGGCCATCCCTTCTCGTAACTAGCCTATTTTTCAAGTTTTTTTTAAAAAAAAACCATACTTTTACTAACTTTTATTTTTTTCTTTTCAAAAGAAACTCTTAAAGAAAACAAAACAAAAAACAAGTGTGTGTGTGATGTGGCCAGATCATCCTGAAAATATTCCTTATGGGGAAAAAAAATCTCTTTGTTTTTAACTCTTGCTATGGTTAGAATTGATATTATCACAACTCCTTAAAAATTCTGTTGAGTGCTTGTGGCTCTTATGGTTTTTTGAATGAAGTTGATGTTTCCATCCTGTTCAAAATACCATAATTTACTAAAAGGAAATATTTGGAGATTTCAGCAATAGAATTCCAGCTCTATATTAAGAACTCTTATGTTTTTTCTCTTCGATCTGGAAAGATCCCATGTCCTTATCATCAAACCATAGGTTTAGAGCTGGGATACGTAGTTTTTTAATGCCGTGGACTCCTTTGGCAGTTTAGTTAAATCTATGGATCCATTCTCAGAATAAGGTTTAAAAAAATTCATAATTGAAGGAAATGTTCCAATTCAGACAGAGGTTAGTGAAAATAAGGATGCATTTCCCCTCCCCCCATCCAAGTTCATTAACTCCCTGAAATCTATTAGGAAACCTTAGGGGTTCTGTAGACCCTAGGTTAAGAACCCTGAGCCAAAAAGAGACCTCAGAGGATGTCTAGTTCAAGCCTCCCTCTTACAAGAGAAGAGACAGAAGCTGAGAAAGGCTAAATGATTTGTGAAAGGTCATGCAGAGTTGGCTCAGCAGTTTTTTCTTCATGAGTTACAATTTAATGAAGCCTTAGAACTAGGTTCAAAAGTCCTTCCAACCTAAAAGCATTCCATTGGTTCTATCTGATTGACACCACAGTAATATTGTAATGGGCCCTGAATAAGCTTAGGGGTATTAGATGGGGAGGCAGGAGATTGGGGCAGAGTCCCAACCCTACTAGGTACTGACTGTGTGACCTTAGACAAGTCACTATATTCCCATTCTCTTGGGTTTCCTCTTTTGCAAAATAAAGGGGTAGTACTAGATGATCCCCAAGGTCCATTTCAGCGGTGCTGTTCTGAGATGTGAAGAATATTTCCAGTTTCTAAGGAGATACATTTTTGTTTCCTCCTGCCTGACTTCTGTTGAGAATCAGACTGGTTTTCTTTGGGGCCCATGAACCTGCAATAATCAGAGTGGCCAGGACCCTGGCATCCTGAATGGGAGAAATGTGCCTGGGCCACTTTGCTCTGTCACATTCCTTGAGGGGCTGCCAGTGACAAATGGAAAGTTTTCTTTCCTCTCCTCATCAGCAGGCCCTTTGTTAATGGGCTGCTAGCTTGCCAACAGTTTGTAATCCTGTTTGTGTCCAGTGAGTTGTCTCCCCAAGGAGATCAAGGGAATTCCGGGGGTGGAGGGGAGTGGAACACCTGGAGTGTGTTGGGGGGGGGCGACATGCTCTATCCTGAGTCCCAGGAGTGGGGAGGACCGTGTGTGTGTGTGTGTGTGTGTGGACACAGAGCTGAGGACTTGGCACTTGCCAAATTCCAAATGATCCTTCCTTCTCCAGCAAGTGAGACCTGTGAAGCTATCCCAGCAACCCTATGGCTGTCTCCAACAGGGGCTCTTGAAGCCCTGTGTCTTTGGCTACAGGCACTGCCCCACTGGTAGCCAAGAAAAGCAAAGTCCATGCCAGGCTCTCCAGCTGCACTGACTGGAAATGAGCACACAGCAAACAACCATGGGGACTCGCTTAGCTCTTTGCTGTTAATTCCTTGCCCCCCTCCCACTCCCCCTGGCCACCGTGCCAGAAAAGAAAAGAAATGCATCCTGGGAAGATGTAGGGGAAACAACACGGTGTAATGGAGAGGACAAAGACCTGGCCCTGGGTGACTTTGGACAAGTCACTGCTCCAACTCCGGGCCTTGGTTTCTCCATCTATAAAATCAGACGCTTGCAGCTCTGACATTCTGTGTGATTTTATGAAATTCTTAAATAGAGCTAACTCCAATTTAAAACTTCCTTTGGGAGATTCTGACTTCAGAAGTGGCTCTCTAATTACCTCCCCCTGCCCCCACTTCATTACCCGTCCTCAGCCGCATGACCTCTCTCTTTTCTCCAGAGGCAGGAGGATGCTTAACATAGAGGCTGCCAATCTGGAAGAGCCTCAGAGATCTGGATTTCTGGCCTGGGATGAGTCTGTGTCCTCATCGCCCCATCCAGGGACATGGCTGGGCCTGAAGGATGGGCTAGACCAAGGCCTTTGGGGTGGCGCAGCAGGAAGGAGAACTGGATTTAGGAAGCAAGGACCCGACTTAGGCTCTGTGGGACCGTGGATGAGCACTTATCCCCTCATCTGTGAAATGGGGGATTTGGATGAGATGACCTCAAAGGAACCTTCCAGCTCTCTCGATCTAGGATCTTGCTTTCTGCTGCTGCAAGGGAAGAGGAGAAAGACATTGATGGGAATAGCTGAAAATGATATAGGGCTTTAAAGTTTGCAAAGCAGTCTGTATTCCATTCTTTCACAGAGGCAGCTGGTGGTGCAGAAGGCCTGAATTCAAATCCAGCCTCGGACACTTCTTAACCTTATGACCCTAGGTAAATCACTTATCTTCTGTCTGCCTCAGTTTTTTGTATGCAAAATGGGAATGATAATATCCCCTACCTTCTGGGATTGTTGTGAAGACCGAATGAAACAATATTCATAAAAGCGCTTAGCACAGTGCTAGAAGACAGTAGGTACTTAATAAATGCTTATTCCCTTCCCTCCCCCTGTTGCTGTTTGATTCTCATGACGCTTTGGAACGTTAAGGTTTACAAAACACTTTACACATAAAATCGGGTTTGATCCTCTCAAAACCCTCGTGAAGTAGATGCTATCGTTATTTTCATTTTACATGTAGGAAAGCTGAGGCCGATAGGGCCCGGGGTTCTATAGCTAGCAAAAGCTGGAGTGAGGTCTTCCCGATCGCAGGGCCGATCCACTATCTGCTAGGCATTTTAGACTCCTATCTCTAGGGGGCGCTCAGCCTGCGAGCAAAAGGGCATGATGATCCCAAGACTTGGGAAGGGCGTGAAGAAAGGAGCATCTGACCCAAGAGGCACCAACTCAGAGAGAGCCAGGCCTGGTTCTCAGCGTATTTCTAAGTCACACCAGGATTTCCTGCTGGGCTGCTGATACTCTTTACATTTTCCTTTGGTTGTGATTGTATTTTCCTGAAGTTCCTGATGGTAAACCCTTTTAAAGCAAAATCTTGAGAAGAGTCTCAGCCTGGTTTCAGAGAGCAAGGAGGCCAGATGGCAGTGGAGAACTTAACAAATTTTAGAGAAGGTGGTGGCAGTTTTAAACATGAAAGGGGTGGCACTGAAGGGAGATTTTAGTTTAGGAAGAAGCAAGATGGAAGGGGAAGGTTGGGTCTCTGCCCAGCCTTTGGTAGCATGGCTGTGTACCCATCTCAAAGTTGGGAATGCATTCCTTCCTGTTGTTAAAAGTAGGGCAAAACATTGATAGAATTTCCCAGGAGAAAGGAAAAAGAACGGCTTTCAAAGATTGTCGACCAGTCGGTTATTGAATCGGTCAATAAGCATGCGACGCTTCTTGTGTGCCAGGTTGGGTGCTGGCCATACAGAGCAAAAATGAAACAGTCCCCGCCCTCAAGGAGCTTATATTCCAATTTGGAAGAGTGGACACTTGTAAGGGATATGCATAGAGAGGTGCACACAGAAAGAACATGTGGGGCCAGGGCACAGGTGTGGAGGAGCAATTCACACCTTTGACTTTTCAAGTTTGCTGTCTTCTGGTGACTCCACTGCAGTGCACCCAATTGGCCTGTTCCCTCCTTGTCTCTACTGGATGAGTAGTCTGCTGCACTAAGTAGATGCCAGATCCTACTCTGCTGGATACTGTTCTGTTGGATGTCTTCCAGATGGAGATGTAGGCTTTACAGGATGCTTCTCCATTGTCAGCTTCTCTGCTGGACATGTCTCTACCAGCAGCTGCTAGGAAGAGCCCCATTGGGCGGTGGCTATAGAGCTTATCTCTCCTTGAAGTCCAGGGCCATAGGGCTATGTCATCCTTACTAGAAGAGTGAGCTCTGCCGTGCTCTTTTTTTAAATAGCTCTTTCAGAGAAGCATCCACCCTTGACGTATTATAAGACTTTGGAAAAAAAGCGAAAAGTTCTACTTAACATTTTTTTCTTTATACCTTTGCAAAACTTGTCTGTATGCTTGGAATGCCCTACCTCCTCTTTTGATCTTTTCAAAATCTTTAGGTTTTTCTTCAAAGCTCAGCTTAAGCATCATTCTACACGAAGCCTTTTCTGATTCTCTCTCTTCACCCTTCTCGTGTATAATAGAAAGTATCCTTTTTTTGTAGGTCTTGTTTCTTTTTTATTCTTATGCTGTTCTTGGAACATACCATTTAATAAAGACTAATTAAATGGTCTCTCTGTTCTTTTCTGAAGTCTTTGCTGCCCAGTCCCCCTTGTCTCACTTTAAAAAATCACTAGCAGGAGTCTGCCCCGCTAAGCTCTAAACACAGAGCTGTGTCCTCTCCTAGCTAAAGTCTTTAGGCTTAATCTTTACTTTAGACTGAAATTCCTAGTCACCAGGCTTGGGTCTCCACAGATGGCCTCACTCTAGTTTATGATGGGCATTTCCTATGCCTGCCCTACACCTGGTCATCATCCAGGTAAAGGCTACTTTCCCGGTAGCTGCCAAGCAAGTATGGAATTCAGGGTTCCCAAAGTTTTAAAATTTCCACCCATTCCCACTCTGGCCATGTAGATAAATGAGCAAGAGAAAGCTCAGAGACAAAGGTAGGAGGCAAGGACATTATCTCCGCTACTTGTCTAGCCACAGTTCATGGGCTTTCACATACAAATACAGCCAGAAAAGTCTGGAACTTTGAACTCCCCTTCCTGCTCACGAGCAAACGACTATTTAACATTGACTTGCTGCAGGGCATCATCTTACATGGCCCATAAACTACCCTCTCCCACCGTTAGTAGGGCAAAACGGATATGTCTTCCTTTCCTCATCTTTCCAACAGCCCTTTTGTGGGCTCTTTTTCTTTTAGAAGACACTAGATTTCGTGAATGTGGGGGCTGCTTTCTCTTTCGTTTTTGGATCCCAGTTCCTGACATGTATAAATACTCAATAAACGCTTGTCAAGTTGAATTGAATTATGATTGAAATGAATTTCAACACCATCCTTGGTGTTCAACGGATCTCGATGGTACCTGTGTAAAGGTGGCAAGAGGGCACTCCTTGATCGCATTAGAGCTTTCCTAAACAACCTAATAACAAAGTGCTCATGCTGTTTCCTACACAACATAACATAATAGAGCATTAGAGAAAGGCAGCTAATGGGACACGGTCTAATGATTGTCAGATGGAGGATCAGCCAGCCCCTGGTAGACTTTAAAAAACAAGCTGGTCCCACGCTGATGTCAGCTCCAGAGGACTGAGCTCTTGTGGAAATTCTGAGCTCCTGAAGACTCACTCTCTTGCAGAGCATAACGGGTAGGGGAAGATTTCTCTTTCTTCTCCACCTCCCATAAGCTGTGTTGCCTTGAAACACAGAAGTAAATGACCAGAGGGCACATGTGTTTGCAGGAAGCCAGAAGAAGGAATTGAAGGACATTGAATCTCACCCTCATATGTCGAGGAGAGGAGATGCCGAATTCCCTAAATGGCAGAATCTAGCTTTGGAACAGAGAAAGAAGTTTGCTTCTTTGGGTAACTCCAAATTTAAGTGTTCTTGAGTTCAAGTCCCAGGTGCTGGAGCTTTTGTGGAGAGAACATTTTCTGATGCTTCCTGCCTTGCAATTTGCTCTTCTTCATAAACGACATGCTGCCTTCTGCCTCTTTGTCTTTGTACAAGCTGTGCCCAAATCTTGGAATTCACTTTCTCCTAATCTCCACCTGTTATAGTGTCTAGTCTCCTTCAAAGCTTATCTCAAGGACCACCTCCCATCTTGCTTCCCTGCTTGTACTTCCTTCTTCCCAAGTTACTTTGTATTTACTGTATTACATTTTGGATGTATTTATATGTCAATATCGTTTTCTCTGAACAAGTGTAAGCTCCTTGAGGGCAGGCACTTTTTTATTTTTATCTCCCTACTTTGTACCCCCACTGTGTGCCAAAGTCCCTAACTCATATTAGACACTTAAAACACTTGCTGATTGGTTGGTTTATCAAGTATTCTTTGTTGATTTCCCTATAAGCAGGAGTTTCAACACACTCCAAAATATTATTTCCTAAGATTTGTCCATTGAGACCTCGGGAAATGTATCTTTACTGCCCTGTTCTAGTTTCCCAGCAGTGCTTTCCCTGAGAAGCTAAAGCTCCCCCTTCCCTCCTGCCTTTGCGTGCCTGTGTTCATTATGTCCCTATCAGAGTGCAGTGTGTCCTTCTTCTGCGTTCATACTTCTATGTGACTGTGCTCTGTGAATGGGTGTTAAGATTTATTAGAGGTAAGTTCCCATGCAAAGTAATTCTCTGATTAAGCTCAATCCTGCCCCTCTCCCACTGCCATTTTTGATGAGTAATAGTTTGTATATTTGTCTTGGAGGGAAAATGTCCCCATAGTAATTAACATATATTTTAATTCTGTATGTTCAATGAATTTACTCCCCTATTTTCAGGGAAATACCTGTGTGAGCTGTTGGATGTAATCTATCAAGAAGCTAGGCATGAGATTCTTGGAATGTATATAGGCAAAGCATATGTCTGTGGCAGGAGGTCCAGTTAATACCATGCTTTCCTCAGCCCCACCCGTATATAAAAAGAAAATAGCTGTATTTTCTGCGGTAGTCATAGAACGGGCAACGGCTGAACAAACTGTGATATGTGAATGGAAGGGAATATTATTGTACCATAGAAAGTGATGAATCTGAAGAAGTCAACTGATGCAGAGTAAAGTGAGTAGAACCAGGAGAACAGTTTCTACTAGAAACATTTTATCCTTTAAACACCAGCATTGTAAAAATGAACAATTTTGAAAGGCTTAAGAACTGATCAATGCAATAATCAACCATGATTCTAGAGGGCTGATGAATGCTACTCACCTTCTGATAGAGGCGTGATCTGGATGGGAATCTGTGCTGATTGATAATATTTGTTATAATGTTTGTATTATATTGTCATGTTTGTTATAATCATTTTGATTATAATTATATTATATATTATATAATATACATTTATAATTATAATATATTAATACATTATATTAATTATATATTATATAATTAATCATATGTTATATAATATATTGTAATATATATTATATATTATATTATATATAATAATTATATATTATATAATTAATTATATATTATATAATATATTAAATATATAATATATACAAATTATATAATTATATATTATAATATATTATATATATTGTATATTATATAATTATAATTATATAATATACATTATATAATTATAATTGATTATAATGATTTATAATTATATTGTATTATAATGTCATATTTCTTATAATGATTTTGTTTTTCTTTTTTCCCCCAACTGGGAGGGGGCGGTGGAGAAGGAAAATTTTAAATGTTTAATAATTGAAAAAATTTAATAAAAA
>JAQQSZ010004884.1:0-14025 GCA_028646595.1 Phalanger gymnotis
CTCACACAGGTTTCACACCTGACAGGGCCCTGGGCCTGGGGCTTAGCACTTAACAGCTGAAAGTACTTCCACTCAAAAGAAACAAAAGCCATGCTAATGAGACAATTTTGCTTAACAACACACACTCCAAAACAAAAGACAAAAGAGTCCTGCTTTACCTGCCCCATTCAAACAAAGGCAAGACTCATTAAAGGCACTTAATGGTCTTAGCATTCTAAAAGAGAACAGCAAAAAAGTCCCACCCTAATTACCATAACAAGAGCAAAATCAGAAAATAGACTGGAAGAATAAGCAAACAAAAAATAGAAAACCTCCATAAAGAGGTGATAGGGATGATAAAAATACAAACCAAGAAGAAGAGAATGGCTTCAAAAAAAAAATCTAAAAGTAAAGTCTAAGAAAACAAAAGCAAAACAATTTGGGTAGAAGTTCAACTAGAGTTACTTCAAGGAATGAAGAAAGATATTTTAAACAAGAGTTTAAAATGATTTTAAAAATTCAAATCCATGTTGATTGGAACACCAGGGTGGATGCCTATCTTAAGTAAAAACTGGGTATATGGTTGTCTCTTCTGGATTGGATCTTGATGAAAGCCTTGTTGAGCTCATCTCATCACAATATGATTGCCTTCTGCTCCACTACTGCTACATTACTTTAGTTCAAAACCTATCTCAGACACTTATTAGCTGTATGACCCTAGGCAAAACACTAAACCTTTTTCAGAGTCATATCCTCATCAGTAAAGTGAGGACATTCCTCCCTCCCTCAATCTAATAGCATCTAAGGTCCCATCCAGATCTAATTCTATGATCCTTTTAATTACTGCAAAATAAAGTAGAATTAATTACTATCTCTTTATAGTTCATTCAGAAAAGGTCTATAGTTGCCAGAACAACAAACTTACTTGGGTTTTTAAAAAATCTGCAAGATGTATTGATTTCTCCATCGTAACATAATGGATAAAAGTGTGCCTCAGCCAGGAAGACCCCAAGCATGACCCCAAGTCATGGATCCGATACATACTGGGTATGGGACCCTGGGAAAGTCAGTTAACTTTTTAATGCCCTAAGCAATTCTCTAAAACTATTAAGTTAAAAAGTATCAGAAGAAGATCTGCTTTGGTAGAGGAAGCTTCCTCTAACAAGCATTCCATATATCATTGCTATCACTGGTCTAGTCCCTCTCCTTATCTAAGAAGTCTCTGATTGAACCAGGAATTTTATAACTTGGATTATAAGGTAGAATTTATTCCTACTAAAGATTCTGGTCTGACAATATTGAATTTTTATTAATAGGTAGAGGTGTATTTTTGGTCTCTGATGTTTGATTTGATGTTACACTTAACCATTAATAGCCTAAATGGGGAAAAAAAAATGGCCCATAGTTCTATGTATTTATCATCAAAACCTCTATCCCTTGACATTGGAAATGAACTGCTGAGAAGAAGTTTGTTTACTAGCTGTTATTATGCTAATTTATTCAGATGCAAAGATTGTTAGGTCTGCTAGAAGGAACAGCAGAGTGTTGGGCTTGGAATCAGGAAGACTCATCTCCCTGAGTTCAAATCTGGCCTCAGACGCTTGTTAGCTATGTAACCCTGGGCAAGTTACTTGACCTTGATTGCCTCAGTTTCCTCGTCTGTAAAACGAGCTGGAAAAGGCAAACCACTCCTGTATCTTTGCCAAGAAAATCCCAAATGGGGTCACGAGGAGCCAGATATGACTGAAAACAAAAGAACGACAACAAACTATTGGAGAATCAGAAACGAAGATCATTTCGGTAACATCTAAAAAAGTCAACAACAAATCAAGTGAACAAGCATCTATTAAGTGATTTCTATGTGCCAGGCACCAGGATAAGTATGGGAGATAAAAGACAGGCAAAAACAGTCTCTGCCCTTAAGGAATTTACATTCTAATAGAGAAGAGAACATGCATACAGCTATGTATAAAAAAGTGAAATATATAGGGTAAAGTGAAGGTAATCTAATAGAAAAAGCATTGCCATTAAGGGAGACAAAGGAAGGCTTATTGCAGAAGGTGGGATTTTAGGTAAAATCTGAAAGAAGTCAGGGAAGCCAGAAGGTGGAGATGAGATAGAAAAATATTCTGGGCATGGGGGACATTCATTGGAAATGCATGGAGTTGGGTGATGGACTGCTTTGTTTGAGAAAAAGTATGGAGGCCAGTGTTATTGAATCAAGAGGTATGAAGTGACACACTGGCAGACTACAAGGCCTTTTGCTCTGAAAATATTGCCTTTAGGCCATGTTCATCTTGAAGTTGCTGCTCAATCACCTCTTCAGGAAAAGAGGCACGAAACTAGGCAGACCAAATCTCAGCTCAGAACATCCCAGTGGTGCGTGGGTACTGGGTGGGAGAGAAGGGCAAATGGCTGTTTCCCTTCCTAACTATTGGGAAATGGTCTTCACGCACTTTGAAGCCAGAAAGAAAAAGTGCACCAGAAGTCTGTGCTGATGTATCCACTGAGTCATTAGCTTCTCTAGCTCAGCAGCTTATCTGAGAACTCTGTCATCTCACATTGTAAGCCTCTCAGTGGCTGGAAGCTGGTCCTAAACCTGTTCCTAGGTCCACTGAATCTAGTAACAGCAGCTCTGCTCCACGTTCTATAAAATGCCCTTGTTACTCTATTAATATATTTTCCTGATTTTATACTAACTTTCTGCTTAAAGAAAATTGTCCATTTATTTTACCACCACCACAACCAGGTGACGAATATTGCAGTTTGTCATAGGGAAGAAATTCAGAGGAAATGGGGGTTCAGACCATCGATTAGAGTAGATATGAACCAGAAACACTTGTGGGAAAATGAATGTATCACTGGGCTGTTTCAAATGTGTCATAGCCTTCTCAGTGCTACATATTCTCAGTGCTTCAGTCATCCTTTCTAAATTCAGGATTTGTTTACACGGGGCTAAGCAATTTACCCCTTTTCACTTCAATTACCCATCCATTTTAATTTATTTTCTAACATAAAACACCATCCTCAATAGATCATTTATTCATCAGCTCCTGCATTCTATCACACCACACTCCAGAAGGACAAACTGACTACTATAGAAAGACAAGGCGATAACTGCTTTGAACTTTTGGTTTAATTTCCATCATTCCAAGTGAGGAAACTGCCAGAGAAGAGTTATAATAAAGCCCTTTAGGTCTGGTTGACAGTTGAATACAAATAAACATAGGCTGATGGGGAAAGAGTGGCCGTTTCTATTTATTTTCCTTTCTGACTAAAAACTGCCTTTCCCTTACAGTTGAGAGGTATTACAACACAGCCAGCTAATGTGAATTTAAACAGCCTTTCCAACATGAGAGGCCTTCTTAGGGTTAGAGAATCTCTGTCATGCTCAAATGCACTTTGTAAATTACATCTCACTCAAACTCAGTTAAATTGTCCCCTTTCTGACCAATTGTCTTTCGCCTGAGGATTCATTCAGAAATTTATTCTTGTCTTCCTTATTTCCATGCCCCACCTTCCACCCTCAAGCTCAGGGCTGGTTTGCAAAGGCAATGACTGGTGCAGGTACAGAGGACTAGTGGGGGCAAGACCCCTAAGTAGGAAACCAGGTGTGGGTACAATCGTAACACTCTCCCACCCCCAGAGAATTCAGGGCAATTGGGACACTAAACCTTTACAATTGTTTCTATGGCAGTGAACTGTGATACCACAGACAGCTGTGACTTCATTGAAGAAAACAAGCAACTGGCAGGAGGCCTGTCAGAGGTTTGCTAATTTGCCCACTGATATCTTTGTCATTCTCAATGAGCTCTGACCAGCAAGAACTGAAATGGAACACACACAAACACACAAAAGCTTCTACTGAAGTCAGTGCTTTCCTCCTCCCCACTGAAGACAACAGGGAGCTCTGCTTTTGTGGGACCTCCAGACCAGAGACTGGCAGCTCAGAAAGGAATACAAGTAGCCACTTTTCATTAAGGACCTGATCTCACTTCTCTCTCAAGAAGACTGTACACTGGTTTGCTTCTGTGTAGTGAATCTGTATGGTGCAAATTCAAAATCCAGAGCTACTCATTATTTCCTAGCTGTGACTAACAGCTTTTGTATGTGGTCTTCTCTAATCTTGAATAGGTTAGGATTTGTTTTTGTATTTGAAGAATCATTTCAGAGACCATATGGGAACTAGAATAGGGTTTTTCTAAAGCTGTGGATAATCTAGTAGGGCTGTACTGCACTAGCTTCTTAGCTTGCTTTTATCTTCTGGCTTATTAATTAATCAACCCACTATATTCGAGGCACTATACTAGGCATGGGGACACAAAGACAAATATGAAACAGTTTTGCCCTCACTGAGCTTGTATTCTGTCAGGGAGATAAAATACAGTGAGAATTATAGAATCAACCTGCCACTCGAATCATTCTCATATTTAATCTTGTTATTTCAAGATCTAGAGTAATGCAGGGGAATGTTTAGATATTTTCCTATTAATACAATTGCAATCTCATTAGGTAATCAGAAGACTTAAGCCCCCACTCTAGTTTATTCAGTATTACCTATTTAATAAACTAGAATATCCTCCTTTCCTAATAGAATGACATTTACTACTATAGCTTTAAACTGACAGCCCAAACTGCTCCCATCACCTCCCAATATTCTATTTGGCTCTTAAAGATACAAAAACAATTTTAGAGCCTGGTGATATAGATGTTACATAACTATGTGCAAAATATACACAATATAAGTACAAGGTGATGAGGGGAGGCAAGCCTAACATTAGAGGATCTTATTAAGTATGGTTTGCTCAACATATAACATTTTTACTTTGACTCTTTTCCTGTCCAATAAAATTCAATTAAATCCAATTATTTATTAAATACAAACAGCCCCACCCCATCTATTGGATAAAATACTAACTCCTTAGCATGGCATTCAAAGTTCTCGAAGTTTGTATCCAACTTACATTTCTAGCTTTATATTCTACCACTTTCACCAGAAATTTACCTTTCTTTCCTCCCTAATTATTCTAATCCTATCCATCATTGTTGAAAGTCCATCTCAAATACAACCTCCTTTGTGAAACCCTCCTTGGTCATTATAGTTCACAATGAGCTTCCCCTCTGAATGCCTATGGCACTTATAACAATAAATTATCATCTGGGACCCATAAGCATAAAATATAATTAATAATAATAATATTTCAATTTTACAAGGAGGCATGATTTTTATACTGTAGACAAACCTTTCACTGAAGCAGATTACAATCTCTCCAAAATTTACTGTGACTGAAAAAAAGAACTGATTGCCTATCGGGTCAATAATCTCCAAAGTTAGGGCATGTACTCTAGGGCCCATGGTACCATCCAAAGAGGTATGTGATCGACCGCTTAGAAGTTGAGAAGATGAGTCACATCCCACCCTACCTGGGATAGGCAATTGTAGTATTTGTCTCAAGCACAAGCATATCACCTATTTCACCCTTCAATACTTCACCCTATCCCCTTCCACCACTGGCCTCCTGAGGGCACTGGCATTCGCCCCTAAGGGGTAATAAATGTAAAACTTAACCTCAACCCAGGTACCTACAGTATCAGCAAAAGCAAAATTCCCAGACACCCCACAATTCCCATACCCCTACCCTCAGAGCATCTTGCAGCTGAAAGGTACTCCTTTTAGGGCAGGGTCTGAACTCTATGGCAATAACTCATAAGGAAAAACCCTGTTATCTATTTTTTTTGGTGGAACACAATGGATCACAAAAGGTGAACAGACATAAGTAGGCTGCAATCTGCAGCAAAGTCTCATTACATTGTCGTTACCGTTTGTTGTTCAATTGTGTCTGACCCTTTTTGACCCTATTTAGGGTTTTCTTGGCAAGAATATTGGACAGGTTTACTATTTCTTTCTCCAGCTCATTTTACAGATGAGGAAACTGAGGCAAGCAGGGTTAAATGACTTGCCTAGAGTCACACAGCTAGTAAGTGTCTGTGGACAAATTTGAACTCAAGAAGATGAGTCGGGCCTGGCTCTATCCACTCTGCCACCTACCCCCACCCCCACCCCCACCAAGTATATCCCTTTTCCAAACTTTCCTATTACCTTCAAGAGCACTATCATCCGTCCAGTCACCCAGGTTCACAGTCTCAGTGTCACCTGCTACTCATCAGACTCCCCACCCAACAAATCTAATCAGCTTCTGTTTCCCCAACACCTCTTTCTTTTCCCCTCTATTTACTCATATAGGAATCTCCCATCACTTCTTGTCTGGACTTTTACAATACCTTTCTAATTGGTTTCCCTGCCTCAGGTCCCTCCCCACTCCAATCCATAGTCCATATAGTTGCCAAAGTGGTTTTCCTAAACCACAGATCTCACCATATTACTCCAGCGGATCCATTTAGATCCTAGGATCAAAGATTGTTTAATAGTTATCTCGCTGTTTTAATCTCTATTTTGTTTATGTGATACAATAACTTATTAACACAAATTTATAAGTAAATATGCACATTTTGGGGCACACGATGAAGAACTTCTTTACTGATGGGGATGCATGTTCAAAAAAGTTTGGTGACCATTATCACAGGTTACCTTTTGGTGTTGAGCATCTCTGAATTTAGCTAGGTGGATCCCAAGATGACAGAAGTTCAGTCTTTCAGTGGATTTATACCTGTAGCTCTTTTTTAGCTTAGTGTTAGCACGGTGATAGGAGAACAATGTTCAAATCTGTGACAAAAAATTAAAGCATAGCTGAGAGTAGTTGGATGATTTACAATTTTACCTGTTGGGGGGAGGGGGAGAGGCAGTTATTGTGGATATCTGAAGAGGAAGCACTATTATTGGGGCAAATAGATTAAATTAGGCTTGGCCAACCCTGTGTATCTCTAGACAAACTGACTAATTTATAGTCAGTTTATCTTATAGTATAAGGGTAAACTCAATTTAGCCTCGGGAACACAGAAAATTCTCAGCTTCCTGCTCTGGGATTCTCAAGGAGAAGTGAATGTGTCTTTTTGTCTCATCTCTCTAGTATAAGAAGGCAGCTAGGTAGTGTAGTGAATAGAGTTGCAGACTTAGGGTCAAAAATATCTAGGGTCAAACTGGCTTCAGACACTAACTCAACAGCCAAAGTGAATTCTTAAACCACACATCCAGCCATGTCAATGGCTACTCAATAAATTCCAGAGGCTCCCTATCACCTCTAGGATCATATATAAAATCCTCTGTTTGCATTCAAAGCCCTTCATAACCTAGTACTCCTCCTACTGTTACAGTCTTCTTACAACATATACACCCTTCCCCCATCCCTATTCTTTGACCCATTGACACTGGTCTCCTTGCCGTTCCTCAAAGGAGACACTTACCCTCAATTCTAGGTAAATTCTTTGAATGTTCCCCATGCCTGGAATGCTCTCCTTCTTCATTTCTTCCTCTTTGCTTCCTTCAAGTCCTAGATAAAATCTCACAATATACAGAAAGCCTTTCCTAATTATTATTAATTAATACATTTAATTATCAATTAATATTAGATTGATTAATAAATATTAAGCCCTGTTAATAACTAATGACTTCTCTCTGGTGATTATTTCTATTTATCTCAGATATAGCTTGTTGGTACATAGTTATTTACATGATGTCTCCCCCATTACATTTTGAAGTCCTGAAGGGCAAGGATTTTGTGTAGTTAGAGCTCACCATGCTGCCTGGCTCATAGTAGGTGCTTAGTAAATGCTTATTGACTGACTGATCCTGGAGGAGTCACTTAATTTTTCTGAGCCTTAGTTTCCTCATTTGTCAATAGGGGATAATAATAGCACTTACCTCACAGATTTATTGGGAAAAATCAAATGAGATTATAAATATATATATATATATATATATACACACACATATGTATACATATATATATACAAGCACACACAAAAATGCATATGTGTGATATATATGTATGTATGTATATATATATTGCTTTGCAAACTTTAAATCAGTAATCAGTTCTAACTATTCTTATTATTACACTAAATTTCTGTGAATTTTATGTGTCTATGTGTCCTTTCTCTGGGTATCTGACATCTTGTGACAGTGCTTGGTATGGTCCATGCACAAAAAGCAAAGAGTCCATTTCTAGTAAGGACTGAGAGTATAATGAAAAGGCCTTTCAGAGACTGTTTTGCCAACATATTTAAAATTACACTCATTCTGAAACTGGGCTCTAATCAGGATAAAGCTATATTCTGATATCTCAGATGTAATATTTTTTCAAGAGCTGATTTGTTAATATAATTTTCAAGAAACCAGGGTCACTTTGGTGTCACAATGAGGTACTAGAGTAAGTGTTTGGTAGAGGAACGATTTCAGGCACTATATGTGTCTTGTCTCCCAATATGGATCACATGCTATATATTAGCAGGTACATGTCTTATACTCATGTTATCTGCCACTACAACTATGCTAGTGCCTTGGCAATTGTAGATGTTTTAGTGTTGACTGTCAATAATAGTGATGCCTATTTAATCAATTATAGGATATTTACATCCTGAAAACGGTTCAGAACAATGTTAGAACATACTAAAGTGTACAGGGTCCCAGAAAAAAATTTTTTTTTTCTGGAGAACTCAGTAGAGTCATTCACTCTAAAGAAACAAATGAACAAACAAAACCCCTCTGATGTGAGTTACACTTGGTTAATAGCTTGTGATGTAATACTTAATTTCTGAAAATTCATGTAGTATAGAGATGTATTTTCTAAATTCTGTGTCACTAAGGGCCATATAATTTATATAGGAAGGTAACAAGATACCAATACAAAGACGGGGAATTGGGGGCACAAAACTTACCCCAAAACTTAAACAGTGAATATTTAAGAGAGGAGTCATTTATAGATTACTGTGTGATGACTAGTCACAGCTTTCTACCCAAATGAATCTCCTTCAAAATGTGGATTTGTTGTCTTATCAGATCCTAGTCTATTAAACTGTTCTTCCCTACTACATTCCTATTATGTTAAAGGGACTTGTTTTACAAAAAATAAAAATAAATAAATAAATGAAATAAAGGAACCTGTTTACAAAATAGAAATCCATCACTAGCTTATGTTTTGATCTACTTTATCCTGTCACCACTTTACTGTAAAAATGAATGTTGCATCCACATAGGGCAATTTATTGTAGCTCTTTAAAATTTCATAATGGTTTGTATTGTCTTTATACATTCCCAGAAATATCCATAGTGTACTGGCAATGTGCTGTTTTTATCATCTTGTAGTCTGACCTTTTAATGGCATCATTCCACAAAGCTAAACAAAAACTATGAGAAAAATCACCTTTTGACATGTTTTGACAAATAGTTGCTGTAATCATCTCTGATATTTGATGTCATGAATTGTTTAAAATGTAAAGATCCAAAAACATTATAAGCATTCAGTCATGCTATTTAGCTATGGATTTTCTGCTCATAAAGAATATCGTTAGACCATTGATTTACTTTTTATAACAAGAAAATGCATCACAGATGTTTTAAGTACAATATCTGATGCTATTGGGCCATGTTGTCCTGTGCCTTTCACATAGCACACACTTACGACTGTCTGCATTGTTCTTCCCTTTGCCTGCAGTATAACTTATGCTCCTCTTGTCTCCTTGGAACATTGTTTGAGCCCTATATGACACATTTTGGAATATTCTGGCTATATTATCTAATTGGCAAGTCTAGTCTCTGCAGGAAAGTCATTAAGTGAGCAGCAGTTTGAGACATCAGACATCGGAGCCACATTGTAAGCTTTGTTCATCAAGTAGAGAGTTTACTGTTCTGAGCAAACAGATGCCACAGAGGAAACCAAGTCTCCATTTGGAGTGTTCGGGTAGGAGTTTATTAATCTCCCTCAAAGACATCCATCCTAGAAGGCTAAAAAGTGAATCAAGGCTATGTTATAAGTGAAACAGCATGGACTTGATCTAGGTTTAAATCCACTGGTTCCATCGATTACTGGCTGTGTGACCTTGAGCAAATCAATTGAATTTTCAAATTCTCAGTTTTCTCATGTATTAAGTGGAAATAATAATGTGTGTTCTGCATACCTCACAGGGTTCTTGTGAGGTTCACATGAGATAATGTATGTGTTGTGCTTTGTGACAGTTTCATTTCGTTTCATTTCTCATTATATTTCCTAATATCAAGATATTTCATTTGTAAAGTCCACGATTTGAACATTCACAAACAAGTATATTTCCTTGATCCCCAGAAGCAAGACTCAAATGAAAAAGGGCATAAGCTGTCATCATTTCCATTTCCACAAATATATTTCCTATTTGCCTTTCTTTTGATATGTAAGAACTTAAGAATTCTTGTCTTGGTGAAAAATATAAATGAATCATTGCCTTAATGATGATTACATCTCTTTGTGTATATCATATCATCTTGCCCAGAGACTTGTACAGAGTAGGCACTCAATAAATATTATTAAATTAATTAATATGAGTTTACTATTTATTAACATGGGGCTATTTTGGGAAATAGTTTAGAGAATCACAGAATCTTGGAGCTAGAATAAATTAATCCATCCATCAACATATGTTTACTGAGTACCTACTATGTTAGACACTGGGAATACAAAGGCAAAAGTTAAATATTCCTTGACCTAAAGGAGTTTACTTTCCTTTGGGAAGAGACCAAAGATAATAAATAAAGATAATCTAATCTAACTTCCCCATCTTACAAAGTTGAAGTGACTTGCCCAGAGTTATAATGACATTGTATCATATTAAGCCAATGAACATTCAATTTAATAATTATTTACCGAGCACCTATTACAGGCCAGGCACCAGACATACAACAACAAAATTTAAATAGTTCCTGCCTTCAAGGAGCTTATGTTCTGCTTGGAAACTCTTATTGTTGTTATCCCATGAACTTAAACAAATGTGAAAAATGTGAATTCAGTCTGCAAGAATTCTCTGTCAAGAGAAATGAGATTCCCTTTGGAGCTACTGAGATGATTTTTTAAAGTAATTGAAAAATATCATCATTGTTCTGGGGTTTCATCTAGAGCGTTACATAAATGTAATCCCAGCATTTTCCAGTTTTGCTATCTGAAATGAAAATCATCATTGTGTTTTAATTGACTTGTCTATAAATACCTAAAGAAAAAGAAAAGGGAATAACATACTATTAATAGTAATATCGTGTGACTGTATAGTAGGGTCAGGTGACAGACTATTTTTCTATCATCTGAAGATCAGTGGTGCTAAGTTTAGAGAGGCACATCACTGGGTTGGCCACACAGTAATGAATTTTTTAGACACAGTTAACTCTTGAAGACTATCTAGGCACAGAAAGACAAAGATCTATGCCAGTTTAAAAAAAAAAAAGTATCCGCACTGGTGAGTTCATGGTCATTGAAATATTTGCAAAGTGTTTTAATATCAATTATAAACTGTATTATATTTTTCAACTTTGAAGAAAGGAAGATCTGAAGAACAGAGGAGATGGAGAACAAAGCTCTTGGCAAAGATAAATGAAATTGAGAAGCCACTATTCCAAAAATCTGCTTCTCTATGTCTCCTTTTTCTCTGTTTCTTTCCCTGTTTTTACTTTGCCTTTTCTTTTCACTTTAATCACATTCCTTCCTCCTCTCCATCTTCATCTTTCTATCATGTTGTGTCTACCCTCTCAAGGACATAAAATAACTTAGACCAGGGATGGGGAACCTGTGGCCTTTTATTAAAAGGATTTGTTCTGTAAAGTTTGGATTCAGTCAGAAGGCCACATTTAAGGCTCTAGAAGGCTACACGTGGCCTCAAGACCTCAGGTTCCCCACCTCTGAGTTAGACAGCAGGAAAAGATGTTAGCATATCTTTCTGCATTACTCATGTTGATTTTTTGTCTTCTTTGTTTTGTAGATTCCCAACCATATTACAAGCTTCATGAGGGAAGGAATATATCTTATGCTTCTGCATCACTCTGATCTTTCAGTGCCTAGCACAGTGCCGAACACAAAAGTACTTACTGACTTACTGATTGAAATTTGAAACCTCATGGATGTTTCTGTCTCGGGCTATGGGACACCAAAATATCTGGTGTGTTCATCCAGTTCACTGGAGAGATCAATTAAACCAGTGGTGAGGGGGTAGGAACTGTATCTTTGTATTAATCTTCATAATGTTCTCCTAGAGAGACAGCATACCATATCAGAAAGAAGACTGGCTTTGGAGTCAGGACCACCCAGGTTCAAATTCCATTTCTTATACATATGAGCTATTTTAATCTGAGCAAGCAGCTTGAACTTTTTGGTGCTCCAGGAAAATTTCTAAGTAGCAAATTTCTAGGAGCAAAACTGTTGCTGATCTGTGTTGGTAGAGGGATTTTTCTCACTATGAGATCACAAATCAGATTAAAAAGGTTTTCATTTTTGTTTATTGCAGAGTTGGCATTCAATAAATCCTGAATGATAACGTTAAAGAAGTAAAGGAAAGAATTGAACATTATTCAGAGTTATAGAAGACCTGGGTTGCTTTTTAGATTTCCGTAACTGTGAAAAACATCCACAATAAACATAGTGCAGTAGAAAATTATGCAAAACATGTTAAGCTTCTGAAATATATTGTAAATGGGTGAGGGCTAATGTTGTCGACAAGCTAACTTAATTCCCTGTTGTGTGCACATGATCTCCCAGAATGGGCATTTCTAGAAAAAAAAATGGATTCAGTTGAGAAAAAAATACCCTCAGCCTGTAGCTATTCAGCAGTTCTGACTGATTCAGATAGGACTCTCTGTGCTGCATTTATCTCCTATTTTCTGGCACTAACATTAATATTTAAACGGATATAAATGCTTGCCATTAGTTGAAAATGAAGATATTATTGGTGAAAGAAAGCTGCAGGTTAACATATATCTTTCTCAATTCCAAAGTCATCTGTTTTGGATCATGAACAAGAAAAGACCATATTAGTGAAAGAAAAATTGGTCAGGTATTCACAGAATGGCAAGAGGCCAGAAAAGCACTCAGTGAAGTCTCCCATTGCACTTGGCGTGTTTTGTTTGCAGAGTTCATGCTTTCTGGCTTAAGGGGCCACATTAAAGGTCAAGAGGCTTATCTGTAATTTTGATATAGCCTTCCTTTTAAATTTTCTATGTGAATTAGATGGTTAAAAGATGAAGCATACAGAATTTCAAGTTAAATAACAACCAGAAAAGCAGAGCAGCAAATGCCTTAGCGTATGTGACACTCGCCTTACAAAAATATATCATGACCTTGTCCTTGTTAGGGATGATAATCATGTTACCATGCCCCATCCCAGCCAAACATAGATCTCATGTGCTGGACTTAGCCCTATTCCTCCCAGATTTGGGTAATGGAGTGTACAACAAAAGCAGGTCAAGGACTCCTCAGAGGAGATGCTATTAGCTGCTGTTATAATGCTCCTCTCCACATTGGAGAGACAGAGCTTTCGGCTGAGTCACCCTTCATAGTCATCTCATGACACATCGACAGGCAGCACCACTCTCAGACAAGGTTTGTGGAAAGTGTGTTCCCCTGCTCAGGGCGGCACCTGTGATTTCTCTTGGGCAGTAAGTCAGGGCAAGAGAAAAATAGTAAAAGGCTTTGTAAATAGATATCATTGCTATTTTGGGGACTCCTGGCAGGGCATTAATACAGCTAAATGGGGATGTCTAGACACTTAATCACAGAATAAATTTTATCATTCTAATTATACAACTTCATTAGCCCAGTTCCTTGGTAAATCTGAGCACACTGCATGAGGGAGCAGTCACGCTCAAACACCAAGTGTTGAAAATTCTGTGCAGTGATGAAGTGTTAGCTAAATGAATTTGAGTGATAGGGACAGATTGCAGTTTCTTAAAGCCTGAGCATTTTAAGTAAAAGAAATAGTTTGCTTTAAACGTTTTCCACACTGGCTGTTCAAATCTCAAACCAGTAACATTCTCACAATTTTTTTTTTTAAGAGTTAAGTGTTTTATAAATATTATCTGTTTTGGTCCTAACAACAACACTTTGAAGTAGGTACCCATTATGCTCATTTTTTTTTTTT
>JAQQSZ010004885.1:0-14025 GCA_028646595.1 Phalanger gymnotis
ATAAGAGAAGAAAAAGAAATTGAAGGAATTAGAATAGGCAAAGAAGAAGGTAAATTATCACTTTTTGCAGATGATATAGTGATTTAATTAGAGAATCCTAGAGTAAAAAACTACTTGAAATTATAATAAACAACTTAGCAAAGTTGCAGGATATAAAATAAACCCACATAAATCCTCAGCATTCCTATACATTACTAACAAAGCCCAACAGTAAGAGATAGAAAGAGAAATTCCATTCAAAGTTACTGTGGACACTATAAAATATTTGGGAGTTTACCTGCCAAGACAAACCCAGGGCCTATATGAACATAATTATGAAACACTCTCCACACGAATAAAGTCAGATCTAAATAAATGGAACAATACCAATTGCTCATGGTTAGGCCGAGCTAATATAATAAAAATGACAATTTTACCCAAACTAATCTATCTATTCAGTGCCATACCAATTGAGCTACCAAAAAATTATTTTACAGAGCTGGGTAAAATAATAACAAAATTCATCTGGGAGAACAAGATGTCTACAATATCTAGGGTATTAATGAAAAGAAATGCTAGAGAAAGTGGCCTAGCCATACCAGATATTAAACTGTACTATAGAGCAGCAGTCATCAAAACTACCTGGTACTGGCTAAGAAACAGAGTTGTGGATCAGTGGAATAGGATAGGCACACAAGATGGAGAAGTCAACGACTATAGCAATCTAGTCTTTGATAAACCCAAAGAGGCCAGCTTCTGGGCTAAGAATTCACTATTTCACAAAAACTGTTGGGAAAATTGGAAAATATTAGGACAGAAACTGGGCATAAACCAATATCTTACGCCATATACCAAAATAAAGTCAAAATGGGTTCATGATTTAGGAATAAGGGCTGAAACTATAAGCAATTTGGGAGAGCAAGGAATAGTTTGCCTATCAGATTTATGGAAAAGAAAAGAATTCATGACCCAACAAGAGATAGAGAGCATTACAAAATGCAAAATGGATAATTTTGATTATGTTAGATTGAAATGTTTTTGTACAAAAAAAGCCAATGCAAGAAAGATTAGGAGGGAGGCAGAAAACTGGGAGAAAATCTTTACAACTAGTGTCACTGATGAAGGCCTCATTTCCAAAATATACAGGGAACTGAACCAAATATATAGGAATACAAGTCATTCCCCAATTGAAAAGCGGTCAAAGGATATGAACAGACGGTTTTCAGAGGAAGAAATTAAAGATATCTACAGACATATGAAAAAATGCTCGAAATCACTACTGATTAGAGAAATGAAAACCAAAACAACTCTTAGATACCATCTGTCTCCTGTCAGATTAGCTAAAAGAACAAAACAGGAAAATGACAAATGCTGGAGAGGATGTGCGAAAATTGGAACATTGTTACTTTGCTGGTGGAGTTGTGAACTGATCCAGCCATTTTGGAGAGCAATTTGGAACTATGCCCAAAGGGCTATAAAAATGTACATACCCTTTGACCCAGAAATACCACTCCTAGGGTTGTATCCCAAAGAGATCACACAAGTGGGAAAAGGACCCATATGTACAAAAATATTTATAGTGGCTCTAAGAATGGAAATCAAAGGGATGCCCATCAATTGGGGAATGGCTGAACAAGCTGTGGTATATGAAGGTAATGGAATACTATTGTGCTATAAGAAATGAGGATGATACGGATTTCACAACAACCTGGAAGAACCTACACGACATAATGCTGAGTGAGCGGAGCAGAGCCACAAGAACATTATACACGACCACAGATATATGGATTCTGTGATGACTAACCCTGACAGACTTTGCTTTTCTCAGCAGCACAATATGCAGAGACAGCTCCAAAGGACTCACAATGGAGAGTGCTATCTACATCCAGAGAAATAACTATGAAGTATGAATGCAGATCGAGGCATACTTCATGCTCGCCTTTTTCTCCCCCCCTTTTTTTTCTGTCTCTTTTGTATTTGTTGTTGGGTTGTGGTTTATTTTGGTTCTGTTTCTTCTTTCTCATGATTCATTCCATTGTTCATAATTCTCCACAAATTGACTAGTATGTAAATTAATTCAATGCCAAGTTATACATGGAAGTTATATGGGATTCCATGCTGTCTTGGGAAGGGAGGGTGGGGGAAGGAGCGAAGAAAATCTGAAACTCAAAATTATGTAGAACTGTGTGTTATAAACTAAAAATAGAAAACAACAACAACAACAACAACAACAACAAAAGGGGCACGGAGTGTTTCATTTTTTTTCTCTTTGTATTTCTATTCTCATCACCTTACACATACAGTCACTTAAGAAGCGCTTACTGAATTGAATTGATTTCTATGCCAATGAACTAGCAGGGTAGCAACCGACATACAGGGAGGAAGCCTCTGCTATTAGTACCTCTACGAGCTCTGAATGCTCTTTAACAAATGGTTGTCTGTAAAGTCATGTGTAGGGAGTATATTGCATTCTGCAAGAGAATGCTTAGCTGATTACAGAAGAGCTCTTGGTTCAGTAGCTCTCATAGAGAAAAAGATGAAAATTGGGCAAATATAATTAATACCAATTTTGCTGGGATCCAATCTTCCAGAAATGGAGAGTGGAATTCTTTCATCGTGGAGTTCAATCAGCTCCCCCATCTGACTTAACTTGACACTGCTCTCTTCTTGTTTCTCTATTAATCTCCAGAATGCAGCCACAACAGCAGCAACAGCAGCGTCGAAAATTTGCAGCTGCCTTCCTGGCATTCATTTTCATTTTGGCAGCTGTGGACATTGCTGAAGCTGGCAAGAAAGAGAAACCAGGCAAGTAAAAAATCCTCTTGGGTCTAAGGCAGAGTGGGGTAGCTAGCACCACTCTTTATTCCCAAAGGCCTTCAGGCCACAAAAGGGTAGGCAACAACAGTCCTTTCTGGTATAATCTTACATCAAGGAAGGGCAAAGATTTAGAATTGGAGGGACTTTAGAAGTCTTCTAGATCAACCTTTCCTTTTTGCAGATGAAATAACCGAGGCCCAGAATGGTGAGGTGACTTATATAAGGTCACACAGGGGATAGACAAGATTTGAATTCAGGTTCTTTGACTCCAGAGCAAATACTCTTTCTAGTAAATCATGCTATTCTGCAGATAAAGCTGAATCCTAGCAAAAGGGAAGTAACTCAACTATGACAGTTAATCTCACTGCAGGTACTGCTTTTTTTTTAGTAAGTGTTAACTGCTTTGGATCACTAAATCTAAATATTGGCCACTCCACACCCAACACACGTTTTATGGCACATTCCAAAGGATCAGGAGGGTACATGAGAAGGTTGTGTGCTTAAAGAAGCTTGCCTTAATGCTGTTTATTTCCTTTCTATTCCCTTCAGAAAAAAAGGTGAAGAAATCAGACTGTGGGGAATGGCAGTGGAGTGTGTGTGTCCCAACCAGTGGGGATTGTGGTCTGGGTACCCGGGAGGGCACCCGGACTGGTGCAGAGTGCAAACAAACTATGAAGACCCAAAGATGTAAGATCCCATGCAACTGGAAGAAACAATTTGGAGGTAAATATATGTATCACCTTTTCATTGTCTTTCACTATTTCATTTTCTATTTTCTTGAATTAGAGTATTTTCCCCACTCATCTCCTTAAATTTTTGGTAGCAATTCTTTAATGCTACAGTGATTCATTATATTAATCTAATTTTTGGATGCATTTTGTTTTTATATCACAATGATTTATGAACATACTCCTCTTTCCCCTTCCCTTATAACAATAATTTAGAAAAAAAGCAGTTTGACAAAACCAACTAACACACTGCTTGTATCTGGTGTTTGCAACATTTTATACCCATAATCCTCACCTCCCATGAAAGGAGGAGTATTTTTCCTTCATTTTTTCCCAGGGACATTATAACTATGTAATGTCCGTTTTCATTTTTTTTTGTTTTATTTATGCCATCATAGTAATATATATTGCTTATTTCACTGTACATCATTTGATATATTTTTTCATATTTTTCTGAATTCTTTATCTTCTTTGTATCTTATGGCAAGATAATATTCTATTATAATCATGTAATAATTTTTTTTATTTTTAGCCTTTGCCCAAATAATGGGTACTTACTTTGTTTTCAGTTCTTTGCAACAACAAAAACAACAAATAAAGCAATACAAAACAAAACCAAAGCAACAAAAATTATCGTATATTTGGGGCCTTCCTGTCTCTGTATTGCTTAGGGGCATATGATAGAAGTGGAATCTTTGCAATCAAAGGTTGCATTATCCATTGGTCCTCACACTATCTCTTCCCTTCTTTCCTGGGTTGAATTTCCCAATCCTTCTACTCCTAAGCCTAATGTTGAAGTCTTACTGAACAACTCCCTCCTACCTCCAAAATCTTGAGTCCATTCCTAGCCAGGGGCATTATATTAAATGATTTTTCTCTCTGGGCCTTTCTATAATGTATATCATATGTCATCATTTCAGAATGAGCCCTGTATAAAGTCACCCCTTATGGAGGGAAATATTGTACAAAATGTGTGATTTAGTGGTATTGAGCACAAGGAGCAGGTATACTTGGTAGAGAAAAGTAAGGCATCTTTGTACTTAAATTCCTTGGGATGAGACCTAAAGACCTTTCTTTGTAAATCTGAAATATTTCTTTATTTTTACTGTGCAATAGTGAGCTCATCCTGAAATGTCTTTTGGGTTTCTTTCTTGTTTTTAGCAGAGTGCAAATACCAGTTCCAGGCCTGGGGAGAGTGTGATGCAAACACTGCCTTGAAGACAAGAACAGGAAACCTGAAGAGAGCTCTTCATAATGCTGAGTGTCAGAAGACGGTCACCATCTCCAAGCCATGTGGGAAAGTTACCAAACCCAAACCACAAGGTAGATTCTGATGCTTACAGTATAGTTTTACGTGTTTGTTGGAATTATATAAGATCTAGATCTTGAAAATCCAGATAATTTAGAGAGAAGTTTCAGGATTTTTCTTACTTAGAGAAGAGCTGGAAGAGTCCCAAACAATAGTGAAATTGTCTGTAGATATTGTTGTCAGAGGACAATCTCTTACAGATAAAAACTCCTTCAGGCCTTCTTATTTTTTGTGATTCCTATCTACATATTTTAGACATAATAGAAAACAGATGTATTTGTAAATATGTTTATACTTAATGTATTTATATGAATCCTTCATAAATAATAGATACATAACACTTTGGAGATCTCTCTTCATTTCTCTCTTCAGCACTTCAGGATTTAGTAATGTCTCATTTAGGCTGTCCACATGTCCTGCTGATAGGACATAATTAGTGCACCTGCTTTTCTAACCATGCATCCTCAATAATATCTGTCCCATCACTTCTGATATGCAAGTTGTTGAAAACTAGTGTCAGCCTGCTTATATCCATAGCGCAAAATACCCTTAGCATCATCAATTATTTTAATTCTTCTGAGATCATGGTGCTCCTTAACAGGCAATTCCTTTTTTAATTTATTTTTTATTTTTAGATTGCAACACTCAGTTCCACAAGTTTTTGAATATCAAATTTTCTCCCTCTTCCTCTCCTCCCCCTACCCCTGAAGATGGCATGTAATCTGATATAGGTTCTACATATACCTTAACATTAAACTTATTCACACAATAGTCAAGTTGTAAAGAATTATAACCAATGGAAACAAAACCAAAAAAGAAGAGAAAAAAGAGAACAAATCATTTGCCTCAATCTGCATTCAGACTCCATAATTCTTTTTCTGGATGTGTTTAGCTTTTTCCATCATGAATCTTTTGGAGCTGTCTTAGAACCTTGTATTGCTGAGAAGAGCCAAGTCTATCAGAGTTAGTCATCACAGATACACAAGCAATTTCTAAAAAAAAATAATGGTATAGCATTTTGCCAATAAATATTGCAAAGAAAAACCAAAAATAGTCTCCCACTGAAAAACAAAACAAAACAAAACAAAACTTATCGATATTGTGGATAGTGGCCACTAAAGGAGTATTTCAAGCCCATGAACCCATTTTCTCCAGGTGGGTTTGCCAATTTCATGCCAATTCTCTCCCAGATTTCATCAATTTCAGGCTGATCATTTCACACAAGTGAAGGTTTTGCTTGTTTATAGTGGCTGAGGAATTTTGAAATTGTTGATATCTAGAACCTCGGGTTATTTTTGGTGGCTGGTATGTGTGTGTATGTGTGTGTCTGTATGTGTATTTGGCAGTGGACATAAAAACACTTCTGCTCATATCATCATCCACAGATGGATCATCTAACTAAAGAAAACAAGACTATTCATTGATTAAAACATAAAAATGTAAGAAATAGATTTTTGAAAACTAAGTGCCAGAGAAATTCAGCATCATCTGCTATGGAAGCAAGAAATATTAACAGGACTACTTCATTGCTCTAATAAATTATATGAGACCAATTGTGATTCATTCAACAAACATCTATTATGTGTATGGTGCTACGATAGGCACTAACGGAGTTCATAAATGTATATATTCCCACTGAAAGGACTAGTGATTGTCTTAGTGGTTGGGGAATAAACTGCGAGAGTTATTAAGTTAGAGAGCATTCAATGAGTGGGAGAGAGTGAGAACATGCAAGGAAGATGTGTGAGAGAGAAATACTATGATCTAACGGGTCTGTGGAAGGGAAATAGGGCAACTAGTTAGAAAAGGAATCCTAGGATGTTGACTCAATGAAGTGAGCTCTCTATTTTGATTGGACTGCTGAATATTTCCCACTTTTCCTCTTCTGTAAACTTCAAAGGAATGGACTTTTTGACCAAGTGCAATATACTATTAAAGATACAATATAAGTTCTTGGTTCAGTCTACCATATTGAAAATAACCATAGGTGAAAATCTCTCGAATGGACATATTTTTGTTCATTTTCAATGTCTTTTGATGGAATTTGGAACAGGATTGCTTAGTTAGAGTATCTGCACTTAGTTAGGCCTAGTTTGCAAAGTTACTGGTTATACTTGAAAGAGACAGGAGAGGGTAGTGTAGCATCTCCAAATACACATAATAGAGTAGTTACCAATTTCACAGTCAATCTTCTGAGCTCACAAAGCAACTCTTCTCTTTTTGTCACAGATTCTCGTTAATACCAGACACTCATTTTTCTCCTAATCAATTGAGCTTACTAATGAATTCTGTTACAGCATCAGGCATAAAGTACTGGGAATAATTTATACCAGGAGTAGTGGCAGTGTAGCGTCTCAGATGATTTGCTTGGTGGGCATCAAATAGATTTCCGACTGAGCCAGATATTTTTTTAGATTAAATGCAAGTCTAACATATAAGTTGGTATAGGTTGATTGTGTTTATGGTAGTCTCATATTTATGAGTGAAAACAATAGTCTTTGCTTTTTTTTCATTTTTAGCCTTAGGATTAGCTTTAAACTTTTCCAACATGTTTTTTTTCCTTGCTCTAATCAACAGTTGAGAAAAAACCCAAGTCAACTATAGGCACAAATTCTTCTCCATGGATTTTTTTTTGTGTGTGTGTCGGGGGGAATGGATGAAAATGCTTGTAGAATTTAAATGCCAAAATTAACCTGGTTGAACCTCCAAGGGTGACTTTAAGGGTAATGGATGTTGAAAGCTTTTCTGGATTGTGGGAAAAATAATTTATTACACTATTTGGAAAAATTTGTTATGCTGTTTAAATCCAACCTTATATGATTAAATGTTATCCATAGCCAAAACATAGCTTGACACTGGTAACTCTCTAGGAATACCAGAGATGGCTGAAGCTATTCCCAATTCCCCCAGGCCCCAGATCCATCCAAAGCATTCTTCTTTTGGGTTACCATATTCAGGAACTCTTGAGACGTTCACCTTGAGCTTATATTTGGTATTATTCATATCTATCTTAATCTGCCTTGCTTTCAGGCTGCCCTCTTGGCAAAATTGTTCAAGTGCATACTCAGAGTACATGGAATTCCTATGTGGGAAACCTTTGCCAAATTCCTGTATAATCTTCCAGAATTTGTGTAGAGAGAGCCACTCCTTCTCTGGCTTTCTTCTCTACTAAACAGCCTAATAAATTTCTCTAGAAAACTATTTCTAATTTTGGGGTCTGTTCTCACAAACATCAGGATTCCAGTCATGACTCTGCCACTGGGCTTTTACCCAGTGATTATCTAATACAGGGCAAGTCCTTGAAGCTCTTTGGATCTTTGTTTCTCATCCGTTAGGCATGAACAGTTGGACTAGATGATCTCTGAGGCTTCTTCCAACTCTATAATTCCATGACCTTCCGTGCAAGTCAAAGTACTCAGTTTATACCCCCTTCTCTTTACTTGTACAAGGTAGGACTAGGTGACAAGGAATGATGTCCAGAATTTTCTTCCCCTTCTCTATCAACATCTCTAGCTGCTAATGAAATCTAACTCCATTCAAACCTGGGGAGAATAGAAAAAGAATTTTTCCTTGCCATTAAACCTATCATATAAAGTATACAATATCCTTTCTCTTTTTAAAGAATTGGGGGAATATGGATATGGAATATTGCATGTCAAGTGGAATTTGATGTATATTCCCAATGTTGATCAGCTTTGCTAAACTTTTTTTTGTTTTCTTTTTTATGCATTGTTATTAGAGATGACTGACAACAAAAAGGAGAGGGGTATCTTGAGACCTACAGTTGATGTAAAAACAAAGATCTTTTTTTAATTAAGTAGAGTGTAGTCATAGAGACTGAGCTTTTGGAGTGGCATTGTAAAAAAAAATCCCAATAACCTTTAATTTCTCCTTAAAATCACTATTTTCGAAAGTGCTACCATTTTTGTTGCTCTTTTTGGAACTTTACCAAGTTTCCTCTTTTGTCTGACTTTTCAACTGAAAAGATCAAAGGATTAGCAAGTACTTGAGTTCAGGGACTGTGTCTTTCCAGTTGTTTATAGGGCATAGCATCTGGTGGACACTCTCTTAAATAACAAGGAGGGATCATAAAAGTGATTGTTGGTGTTCTGTCTTTGCCAAGGGGTGTCTTGGGTCTTTGAAAAATAACAGGAAAGTTACACTGCCTTCCCCTTGAATTGTATTAGCTTTGACATCCTATAGGAATGTGCACAGTAGCCCAGGCTAGCTGGTGTCTGGCAGCCTGAGAACACTCAAAGTCCCTTGAATCTATGCTGACAATTTGAAGGAGACAAGCATTTCTGCCAGGCTCTGATGGGCAGAAATTCCTGCAAATGAATCCCCATCTGCTGCTCCCCACCATGGCCACTGTAGCTGAATTGATGATTATTTCTCTTTCAACTGACAAAAGAGACAGGATGGGACTTTCTCAGAACATTTTGCTCTTCTTTGTCAGAAGGAGAAAATCTTGAACTTGCTTTCAAGATTCTCTTTCTTTCTTGTTCTCCTAATGGAAACAACTCATTTTGTATCTCTGTGTTTTCCTGCTCATCTCAACTCCACAGTAAACTTTCTTTTCTTTCCTTTTTGCCTCCGCTTTTGTGTTTTAACAAAGTGTTCATTGTGATTCTCTCTTCTCTTCCCACCCCGAAGTGCTCAGAGGACCTGGATACTATCTACCATATTACTTTCTGTTCTTTTCCTGTCTCTTATACCTTCTCACTTCTGTCTTTTCAGATCTGTGAAGTTTTACAGAGTTCGTCTTAAGTTTTACTTTCATATAGTCCACCTTCAGAACTCTAGAATTATTTCCCTTCCAGAAGACCCAAAGACTTAATGTTAATCCCATACATCTAAGTTGTGTGATTCCATTCCATTTAGCACTTTGTCTATTATATACTATATTTTATGGTCCTTAAATATCTTGTGCTGGTAAGACTCAATTGTCTAGTCAGATAATCTTCTTGGGGGTAGGAATTGTCTCATATTTCTGTTGTACTCTTTACGACATCTAGCATAATTCTGGCACTCAGACAATCTTATTGAGCTAAATGGAATGGAATTAAGACCAGAACGATGTCCCCACCTCCACTGGGTAGCCTTTAGAGAGTCCTTGCCCTTTACCTATGCCCATCCCTCTTTTTTCTGTTGAAACTCTCTTTTTCCTTTGGAGTTAACCTTGAGAAGTTATTCATGGGAACAAAGGACCAAAATCTCCATTTTTTTTGCATAATGGATACCTCAAGTGACTTCCTTCCATTCATACCTTCCCTCCAACTCTACCCCCAAAACACACATACTTTGGTATTTGCAGACAACTTCTGAGGCTATAATGATGTGCCGAGTTTCCCCAAATACCTTCCTCACAGAGAGGCATGCAGGTAGCAGGTGGAATGTTAGGTCTGAAGTAAGGAGTTTTGAGTTGAGATCCAGACTCTAGCACTTACTAGTTAACTAGCAAATCACTTAATTTTTTTGAGCCTTAGTTTAATTATCTGTAAAGTAGGAATAATGGCCCTACTTATTGTCACAGTTCCCTCAAGTCTTGCCTCAGAGAAAGTACCTTGTACTTTTTAAGCACATATGCACACATAATATGCTGGTCATAGCTTCACCCTTAGTAATGGGGGTAGATTCCAATTAACTCTATTGTAGTTCAATGTAAGATCATTCTCAGGTGACTTTCTACTTTCTCTCTCTCTCTCTCTCTCTCTCTCTCTCTCTCTCTCTCTCTCTCTCTCTCTCTGTGTGTGTGTGTGTGTGTGTGTGTGTGTGTGTGTGTGTGCATTGAAGGAGAGGGCAGGAAGTACATTCCCTTTTTTGATAGTTCTGTTAAGAATGTTTTTCTTATATCAATACTAAATTTGCTTCTTTACAACTTTTACCAATTGCCCTGATTTTACCCTATAGTGCCAAATACAACAAGTCTAATCTTTTCTTCTGTATGCTAACCCTTCAAATACATATAGTATTAGAATGACCTGGATCACTGAGAGTTGAATTGACTTCCCCATCATTATAAAGCTCCTTTGGTATGAGGGTGGAATTTGATCACAGGCTTCCTGACTCCTTTGCCCTACATCCCTTCACTTCTCAATTCTACTACGAATAAAGGGATACCATAATTATAAATAGAGATTTTTATGATCTTTGTTTTCTATGCAGATTGGATTTATAGACAGAATCTACCATGTTCTTTTGGCTAGGAGATACTATTAGCTGTATCTATTTGTCTATTAATAATATGACATCCTTTGTATTAAAAAATTGTACTACTGACCTCTAGTTGGGCATCTGCCTTTTTTATTAGTTGTAATAATCTATACTTGTCTTTCCATATTCTCTTCTCCCTAGTCTCCTTTTGATCAGGGGCGCATTGATAAGACTCTTAGCTGCATTTAGAGATGAAGTATATGCCCATGGATCAGAGTCAAACAAACTCGTAGAAGAGAATTAAATTCATAACTTTAGCCATTGTATTACCACTTTAAATCAATTGAACTAAGAGGTCCCATGAATAACTTCTATTTTTTTGAGAGATTAATTTATAACCACCTTGAGATCAGGGTCTAAGTCATATCTATCACTATATTCTCCATGTCTAACACTCGATTTGTATATAGGAAGGAAGGGAAGAAACAAACAAGCATTTATTAAGTGCCTGTTGTGAGCCATGCACTGTGTTGAATGCTTTACAAATATCACCTCACTTGATGCTCACACAATCCTGGGAAGTAGGGGTTATTTTTATTTTCATTTTACAATTGAGGAAAGTAAGACAAACAGAAGTTAAGTGACTTGCCCGAGGTCGCATGGATAGTAACTGTATAATGCCAGATTTGAACTGTATAATGCCAGATTTGAACTCTTAGCTTAGGTCTATCTGGCTCCAAATCCAGGGCTCTATGCACTGCATCACCTCACTTGTTAGGGACTAAGTAAATACTTTTAAAATTTATTCCGTTGAGTTGAGAGAAGTAACTTCCCACCAAAAAAATCTTAGCTATCCACATGTTATAATATTTTAAAATTATACACAATTGTGTGTTAATAAATAGGCATATCCATGTACAACTATGGATATGTTCATATGTCAATACACATCAATTGCTACATATATATCATTGACATATGATTTTATATATAGATACATAAATTAATGCATTTTGATACTATCAATTGATGCGTATTGATATATGGATATCTACGTGTGTGTGTGTGTGTGTGTGTGTGTGTGTGTGTGTGTCTATATTTATCAGTTAGGTGCTACAGCGGATAGAGTGCCTTGCCCAGTCAAGAAGTTATCTAACTGAGTTCAAATCTGGCCTCAGACTGTTACTAGCTGTGTGACCCTGGGCTAGTCACTTAACTATTTGCTTCAGTTTCTTTATCTGTAAAATAAGCCGGAGAAGGAAACGGCAAACCACTCTGTTATCCTTGGCAAAAGCCAAAAAACAATCAAAAAAACAAAATCCAAATGGGGTCATAAAGAGCTGGACATGGCCCAATAACACCAACATATGTGTATTTGACTAATCTGTATGAGAAAAACTTCCATTGAAGAAACGCCTTTCTCAAAAGCAAATAATTAATTTTACAGTTATAGAGAGTTGCTTTAGGGAGGCGCTGGGAATGGAAGAATTAGTGATTTGTCCATGGTAATTAACTTGCTTGTGTCAGAGCCCAAACTTGAACCTGGGTCTTGTAACCCCAAGACCGGTGCACTCATTCTCTACTATATAAACCACATTCCCTCTACCTCTTAAATTATTCTCTAAAATTAAACTATGGATTCAGTGATGTGCTTATAATTGGCCAAATAAAACCAGGACCACTAAGTTGGACTTTTAGCCTATGGCCAAAGTGCATGATGACCCATGGAAGCTTCTGGATGTTGTGTTCTCATCCTTATTAAAAAGTCTTGGTTCTAATTGTTGAAACAGATGCAAGAACTGGGAACTGCCAATGTCTGTGGGTCTTAAGTGTCAGTTTCAGGCTGCCCCAATCTCCCTTGGTAAATTCCAAGCTCTGAGCCTCATTAGCCACACACACACAGTTATACAGTAATTAGTATTAAGGAAGGTTGTATCATAGAACATTGCTCAAACTCATCAGCTGCTGGATTGAGGGGAATTTTAGCTTCAGAAGAACAAGAAGGAGAACAACTGTATTTCTTCACTCTTAAGGTAAATCGTTCCTCAAAAATTCTCCCTTCCTTTGGACAGTGAATTGATTGAGATTTTTTAATTATATATGTTTATGAACTTCATGTTGTTTTATCATTCATGTCAGCTAATTGGCTCAGTGGATAGAGTGCTGGGCCTGAAGTCAGGAAGACCTGAGTTCAAATCCCATCTCTGATGCTCACTAACTGTATGACCTTGAGCATAAGCTCTGTCATTCTGAGTTCTCTCAAATGTAAAAGGTGGAAATAATAGAACTTACCTCACAGCTGTTGTGAAGATTGAATGAGATGATATTTTAAAGTGCTTAGCACAGTTCCGGGCATATAGTAGGTATTCGACAAATAATTCATTTCCTTCCTATGGCAGCGTGTGATCTTTAACCCCGCTTGCTTTTATATGTATTAAGTCAGAATCTGATTCTCTGCAACCTCTAAGCATTGCTCAGTTTTGCCCTTTGGGGTGGAGATTGGACTTGTGATTTCATTACTGTAGCAATCTCCCACATGAGGAATAAACTTGCTTGACCAAAGCAGGTTGGCACCTTCTCTGAAATTTATAATCATGGAGACTTACTTTCTGCATAGAGCAGAGGGGCCTTCCCCAGAGTCACATAGGCAACTCTCCATCCACTTTAGCATGTTGCTCCTCCCTTTTGGGAACAAGTACTCTTACTTTCTTTTTATTATTATTATTATTATTATTATTTTTGGAGGTATTTGGGGTTAAGTGACTTGCCCAGGGTCACACAGGTAAGACGTGTTTGAAGTTGAATTTGAACTTAGGAAGATGGATGCTTCCTGACTCCAGGCTGTGTTGTTAAGCAAAATTGTCTCATTAGCATGGCTTTTGTTTCTTTTGAGTGGAAGTACTTTCAGCTGTTAAGTGCTAAGCCCCAGGCCCAGGGCCCTGTCAGGTGTGAAACCTGTGTGGGTGTGGATTGGTGACTTAGGAGGGGCCAGCTCGGGAACCAATGGTCTCTGGTCATTGAGGCGGGGCTTGAGAACGC
>JAQQSZ010004887.1:0-14024 GCA_028646595.1 Phalanger gymnotis
AACCAGCCTCCCCATTCCGACATCTTGACAAAAAGACTCCAGGCCCAGAAAGCCCGCCTCACAAGAGTAACCAGGAGGCCACAGAAAAACAAGATAGTATTTAGCCAAATCATATTTACTGGCCTCAAGTCCTTGCTCACACTCCTGAGTCTACACACGGGTCAGCTCTGCTTCCGCAGCTTCCTACTTCCACAGCTTCCTGTTTTGGCTTCCACTTACACTGTAGTTGTCTCTTGGCTCCAAGCCTCTGGCGTTCTCAAGCCCCGCCTCAATGACCAGAGACCATTGGTTCCCAAGTTGGCCCCTCTTAAGTCATTAATCTACACCCACACAGGTTTCACACCTGATAGGGCTTTGGGCCTGGGGCTTAGCATTTAACAGCTGAAAGTACTTTCACTCAAAGTAAACAAAAGCCAAACTCCTGAAGTGCTAAGGAGCCCATTCTAAGGAGCCCATTTTGCCTTACCAACACAGCATTCAAGATTGGCCAATCCTTAGAGAAACCTCTGGATTTCTGTCTAAAGCCCTTACCCCTAGAAACTCTCTTAAGGAAGCAAGAGGTGTCAACATCTGGAAAATGACACTGATTCCCCCGTGGGAAATGCGGCTAATGGGAAAGCATCAATTTTGCAAAAACACCTTATTCTGACTGGTGGGTAAATATATGGAATAAAGAAAAGGGCCAGACAGAATCACAAGACCTGAAGTTGTAGCCCTGGACCATCCCTTCATCTCTCTGGGGCTTCAGTTCCCTGGTCCACAAAGTAGGGGTGATCACATCTGCCCTGCCAATGCGGCAGGACCACTGGGAGGAAATGGGAGCTGCTGCTACCAGGGATTATTATCTTCATCATCAACGTCATTACATGACAACTCCACTGGTCAATTTTCCTATTTCCTTTTGAGCATCTTAGCAGAAGGTTTTTAAAAACATGCAATGCCTTAGAAAAAGGCAACCAACTACTTAACAATAAAGAACCCAGAGTACTGGGAGTGACTAGGGTTCAAATGTCAGCTCTGCTAACTACTGACCTATGTGGCCTTAGGAAAGTGATTTCTATTTCTCTCTCTCTCTCTCTCTCTCTCTCTTTTTTTTTTTTTTCCTCCCTCCCTCCATTTCCTCCAGTTGACTGCAAGCTTCTCTAGGGGAGGGTTTTAGTGACACACACGCTCAGCATGAGTCAACACTGTGACACAGGAGCCAAAAATACTGTCTTGGGCTGTACAAGTGCCAGGACCTCAATAAAGATCTCCAAATTAAATTGAGATCTATTTTAACATCCCATAATGTCACAAAAATGAAGATTAGGGGAAGGCAGTGAAAAATGTCAGAAAATAGGACTTGGAATCAAGCAAAAGAGACTAAAGGCTCATGGGAGACCCAGGCTCTAACGCCTACAACATCGATGCTTTCTTAACAAAAAGAAGCAGGACACATGAAAGCGTGACTTGTTACCGACGTGTAGGTCATTTCCACATCGGCTGTTTCTGTCATCTGGTCACTGACTTGTTAGCACAAAGATCACACCAGCCAATTAGGAGAATACATATGAAAAGGGAGACAGTGTGGCACAGGAGAAAAAAATATAAGCACCAACTCTGGGGTTGTAGGCCTTGAGTTCAAGGTCACCTCATGACCTTGGGCAAGTCACAACCTCTGAGCTAATTTCATGTATAAGACAGTTGAACTAAATGGCTTCTAAGGTAACTTTCAGCAATAAATATATGTGATCCTTGGAGCACAAAAATGATGTGCAATTGAAACAACTCCACCTTGAACTTTTTAAAAAGCACGCACACACACAAAATGAGAAATAGATAGAGGAACAGACCGACCCAGGTTATCACCATTTCCAAAGAAAGTTGAACTGAAAAAAAGTTCCAAGGGGCATGGTGCCAAGAGCTCCAGCAGCCAACGACAATTCCAATTTAGTACATAAACCTATTTTATACACTCTCACAGCAGACAATAGTGGAAGATTATGAGCAGTCAAGCACGGAACAAGATCCCATCGAGCCGGATCATCCCAAGCGCAGTGAATGGTGGCACTGGAACAAGGGCCACAGTCAGTTTCAAGAATTTTTCCCTCTCATTAATGAAAACATCGCTCTTGGACTCTAAGATAACAGTCCCCATCATACCACATGGAAGTAAAAGCCAGCAGACGAAACAAAGACAGGGCAGCTAGTGCAGACCGTGCGTACACGGAGACTAAAGGTAACACAATTTTTAGGGTGCTGAGGGATCAATTCTCAAAATATCTGAAAAAAATGAAAGATACCAAGAAACTTGGAAAAATCACTAATGTTATTAATACTCCAAAAACGAACAAGCAGATATGAGTAACTATTCATCGATAGGCCTCCTTTCTAATCCCCACAAGATCTTCATATCAAGGGTCTCCTTGATCATAACACGAGAATAATGGAACAGACCAGTTCCCACAAACACTATGCCACAACAGACCACATTTCCAGTCATGTAATTGACTTAAAAGGTAGAAAATTTACACAGTCTCACTGTGCTTGTTTGTTAACTAAAAAAATAAGCATTTGGGCTATAAAACTGTGCTCACCCTTTGCCTACCCTAAAGAGATGAAAGAAAGAGGAAAAGGACCCATATGTATAAAAATATTTACAGCAGTTCTTTTTAATGGTGGCAAAGAACGGGAAATTAAGGGAGTGCTGATCAACTGGACAGTGAATGAGCTTTGGCATAGAATTGTGATGGAATACAATGGTGCTGTAAAAAATGATGCAGGGGATGGTTTCAGAGAAACCTGGGAAGATTTGTATGAACCGATGCAGAAGGAAGTGAGCAGAACCAGAAGGATAATTTATATCATCATAAAGACAATCCAAAGACTTGGGCATTCTGATCAACACAATAACCAACCTCAACTCCAGAGGAATCATGATGGAATATCCCCCCTTCAAACAGAGAGCTGACAGACTCAGAGCTGAGATTAAGACATAATTTGGGGGACATGGCCAATGAAGAATTTTTTTTTGCTTGACTATACACATCTGTAAGAGGGGTTTCATCCTTTTTTTAATTTCTCAACTCGAAGTGAGGAGAGGTGGGAGAGAAAGAGAAAAAATGGGTCTTCATTTGAAAAAAAATTAATTAAAAAAAAAGCATTTGCTCTCACAGAACAACAGTCTTCACGTCTCCTCCTATGTATATTTTAAGACCATACAAGAATCCCTGATTGATAGATGCAACCAAAAAAAGTAACTTGGTTTGGTGATCCTCCGATGATTCATATCAAGTGAGGAATAAAACAGGGAGATATGGGTGTTTACCAGCATCATGGAGGCACAGCCGGTGCTGTGAAGAAATGAAACGGACATTTCTCATAGATGGAGAAGTCCTCCAGATGTGTAGTTCTGCTGGCTGCATCATGACCAAGGATGCTAGAGTTCTAAATGAAATCCTTAGCAACTCAGACTTCATCCTAACTATCTATACAGGAAAAAAACAAGTGGATGAAGAATACCTATTTCTAGACTATGATTTACAATTAGGTAGAAAGTGTATGGAGCTGGTTCAAAAGTACAGACACTTTGGGTAAACTTCGTTCATTCAAAAGTAAAAAGAGAAAGGGATGAGTCTCCATTTGGGACACTGGCCATTACTTTGGACAATCCCAAGCTTCTCTCTGAAACAAAATCCCATCTTCATAATCACAATATTTTCCCAGTGAAGGTATATGGCTGTGAATCAAGGGACACACCAGCCTCTGAAGAATCAAAATTACAGATTACCCAAAGGGCAATGGGCAGCATGAACACATCAGCAATGACAACATGTATGCACGAGACAAATTACATCGCAAGAGTGGCATGGAGACATCCAAAGAGAGCACGCCCAGAGAAGAAATCCAGCCAGATGAAGGGTAACTCCCAGACATGGGATGCGGCAAAATATAATGACCACCAAGCTAGGGGAAGGCCCCTGAATTTAGGAGGAATGCTCCATAGGGGATTCAGAGGATGCCAAGAGTCAAGGAGTCAGAGGAAGGAAGACCCAGGTTCAAATCCTGCCTCTGAGAAATACCAGCTGGGTGACCCTGGGCAAGTCATCACACCTCTCTGTGTCTGTTGAGTTGTAGAAAAACCACCTTTTCCCAGGCAGTTCTTCTCCAGGAGTTCCCCACGCTGATGAAATCACATTACGATCCGCCCCAAAGGATGAGATACACAAGATGCCGAGTGTGGGGGCACACACCTGCCATCAGAGAAGCTAGAGATGGCAGATCACTGGAGCCTGGAGTTGTGAGGTTGGATGATCCGGTGTCCTCACCATTGTGGAGAGCCCTCAGGCTCAACAGACAGCACTGTATCCGGACTGGACCCAGGAGTGGCCCCTGGCTTCTACTGGGAGCATGTTGTTGTAGTTAAGTCATATCTGACTCTTCGTGACCCCATTTGGGGTTTTCTTGGCAAAGATATTAGAGTAGTTGGCCATTTCTCCAGCTCGTTTTACAGATGAGTAAACTGAGGTAGGCAGAGATTAAGTAACTTCCCCAGGGTCACACAGGCCAGATTTGAACTCAGGTCTTCCTGACTCCAGGCCTGGAGATCTATCCACTGTGCCACCTAGCTGCCCCCAGTGTGAGGGTGGGGTCTCCAAAAGAAAAGGGAGGAAAGCATGAGAGCACCCCAAAGAAGAATGGGCTGGCTCGAGGGGTAATGAGCTCCCCATCCCTGGAGGTCTTTCAGCCGTGGGGAGATGACCATTCGTTGGCAATTCTTGTCGTCAGAGGGGTTGGACTAAGTGCCTTCTGAGATCCCTTTGACCTTGCTATTCTCAGATCCCATGACGTGGTGATTTCTAAAAATTCCTCCCAATTCTAAGTCTCACAATCCTAAAAGTACCTTTAAACTCTGAAAAATCTGCAAACTAGATCAGCTCCAAAAGACGTCTGGAATTCTCTGGGAGTCATAACTCCGCCCTCCATGCCAGGGCCCCTTCTGAGGCCCCTTTCTCCTGCGGCAGCCATCAGGAATGCCCGGACCACTGGAAAATGCACGTCCGGAATCCCCAGTGAGCCTAGGACGCAGCGTCCTCACCTGGGTCTCAGCCACACTTCTAATTATTCCAGGAAATTAATCTGATGGTTAAGAACACCTGGCCACATCACTGCACATTTGGGTCATGACAGATCAGAGCTTCCACTTCCCACCACCTGCCACTAGGGGGCCTCCTCTCTTAGCGCTTACATGCCCAACAATTGAACCCAGAATCACAGAATGTGTTGGCACTTTCAAGAGACCCAACTGGCCCGTTCAGGCCTATTAAGGGGTCCTTGACCTTCTGTGTGTCATGGACCCCGCTAGCAGTCTGGTAAAGCCAATGGACTCCTTACGAGGCTAATTTTTTAAATTAAAAAAAATAATAAACTCCCTAGGCTTACAATTATATTGAAAAATAGTCATTAAAATATAAAGCAAACAAAGAAGGGCACGGCCCCCAGGTCAAGAACCCCTGATCTACTCCCAGCTGGGTCCCGATTAACACGACTCATGACCCACACACCGAGCCATCACATTATTTGAACCCCAGCTGCCTGTTTCCATTGGGTGGTAACCAATTAACATGTTTCACATAATACTAACTTTGGATGGTGCAAATTCAAATCCTTTGTCAGTTCTGCACTGTGAGCACAGCTCGGAAGGGTGAGGATGATGACGACAGCCAGCATTTACAGAGCGCTTCATGGTTTACAAATATTACGTCCTTTGGTCCTCACAACTCTGGGGCATAGGTGTTACTCTTATGCAAATTTGACAGATGGGGAAACTGAGGCACATAGGGGCTAATGACTTGCCCAGGGTCACACAGCTGGCGCATGTCTGAGGGGGAGGGGCGGGTCCTGAGGGTCTGCACTTACCCAGGGCGCCGCTGTACGCCGACGAGTTGATCTTAATCCCGTTGCAGACAATCACCAGGTTTGCCACCAGCTGCGTCCCCTTGTCCGTCTTCACTTGGATCTTGTCATGACACTCATTGACAGGCAGCTCCTCCAGGTTGCTCACTCGCTCACCTGGGGCCAGAGACAGAAAAGCTGTTAACAGGGAGCCACAGACCTGGAGCTCAAAGGGACGGCGTTCTCTCTCCTCCCCATTTTACAGATGAGGAAAACTGAGGCCCAGAGCGGTTAAAGGACTTGCCTAAGGTCACACAGGTACTAAACGATCACTATTAAAACAGGATTTGAATACAGGTCCTCTGACTCCAGTCACTGCCCGAACCAATGGCCTTGCCTGCCAGTCAGCCGCTGACCAGCTTAGTTGGTATTTATCACAGAAGGCAGCTACTTCAAGAATGAAGGAAGGAAGGAAGGGAGAAAGAGAGGGAGAAAGAAAAAATAAAGTGGAACGAGAGGGAAGGAAGGAAGGTAGGAAGGGAGGAGAGGAAGAAAAAAGGAATGGTGGTAGGAGAGGGAAGGAGGAAGGAAGGAAGCAGGGAGGGAAGGAAGGAAAAAAGGAAACAAAGAAGAAAAAGGAAGGAAGGAAGGAAGGAAGGAAGGAAGGAAGGAAGGAAGGAAGGAAGGAAGGAAGAAAGAAAGAAAGAAAGAAAGAAAGAAAGAAAGAAAGAAAGAAAGAAAGAAAGAAAGAGATATAGAGACAGAGAGAAAGAAAGAAAAATGAAAGGAAGGCGAGGGAAGGAAGGAAGGAAGGAGGGACAGAGGAAGGAGTTGTGGACAAGTCAGAACACACATGATCCCTAGCCCTGGGCCTGTGCTTCTTCAAAGGGGTCATGGCTACATAGGCTCTGGGATAGGAGAAAGGCCAAGGCAAGATCTGGAGGTTGGACCAATGGGGCCCAGGCTGCTGTGCCCATCCCAGAATCCTAGCTCCCGGGATGGAGGAGAGGTGAGAGGTCCCCATGCTCCCCTAACAAGAAATCTCTCTGACATCATACCCAACATGGCCATGGAGTGATCAGCTGGGTCCAGGGGAGGCCAGTGCAGATGACCTCACCACACTTTCATTTCCATGAAGCTTGTTGGAGTTTTTACTTCCCCATCAAGCTGAAATGTGTCTTGTTCCACCTCCCACTCATAGCTCCTAGTTCTGTTCTCTGGGGCCAAGCAGACCAAAGCTAACCCTCCTCCTGAACAACAGCCCTTGACAGATGCATGAAGACGGCACATACTGAGGGGAAAGAGCATGGCCTGGCTCTAAGCCAGTCTCCCTAGCTGACTGCCCAGGACCCTCCTCCACACGCTTCCTTGTCCCCACCACACAACATCCCATCTCCTACCTCCAAGCTTTTGCACCAGCTCTCCCCCATGCACTCCATCCTCCCTCCAACTCTGAGAATCCCTAGCTCCCTTCAATGCTCTGTTCCAGTGCCATCTCCAACAGGAAGCCCATCCTTAACCGATCCCACCCTCCATTGCAAGGGGAAATTATTTCCCATCAACTTTGTATATATCGAATGCTCACCTTGACTCTCCTCCCCTAAAGGAGCGTAAGCTCCTTGAAGGCACAGATGACTTCATTTTTACATTTGTACCCTGAGGAACAGCTAGGTGGTGCCTGGATAGAGCACCAGCCTTGGGGTCAGGAGGCCCTGAGTTCAAACTCCCACCTGAGAAACTCACTAGCTGTGTGACCTTGGGCAAGTCACTTAACTCCAACTGCCTAAAAAAATATTATCTCTGTGTGTGTATGTGTGTGTGTACACACACGTTTTTATTTGTACCTCCAGGATCTAGCACATAACGTTTAACTGAACTGAATGCCTTCTTTTTTAAGCCGGCTATTTACTAAGACCTCTTCCAGCCCTAAATCTGTGATTGAGGGGCTGACTTCTGTTCTCACCACAATCGTAGGATGGCCCTCACCTTCCTGGCTGGGACCCAGCCCATCCGCATCCTTCCTAATACACAGACCGAGCAGTGCCTGCTGGGGGACCCCGCTGGGCAGCGGACAGCAAGCCCTCCCCTCCCTCGTTTAGGTCACTGCCTCTCTGAGTGGACACACACACACACACACACACACACACACACTCACACACACACACACACACCCTCAAACCCTTTTTCCAAGACCCCCCAACCTCTCTATTTCCCCGAGGCTCACTTCTTCCTGTAATCCCTTGCCCAAGATAACAACGTGCTTGGGATGCTTGGCCAGGGGACACAGTTGCCCCATAAAGTTCCTTTGGGAGCCCTGGACTAAGATTTATGAGACTCTCTGGCCAAGCTGACCCAGCCAGGAAAGTCTGGCTGGCGGCCACAAGCGGTGAGTGGGTGGTGCAATCTCATCACAGCAAGGAGCGCCCCACAATACGCTCCAAATACACGGGGGAGCCCAGCGGGCAGACTGCTTGTGCTCTCTGGTTGGAATTACTCATAGAGTAAGAGTAACGCAAGTAGCGGTCATAGCTAGCGTGAGTCAGAATGGTAACGGTAACAGCGTCCTTGCGGCAGAGGGTTTGGAAGACTCTGGCAAGACATGCACAGTTAGTCAAGCAACAGCCACGAAGCTGAGCCCTCCCACCTCCAAAACGCCCTCACTAAAGGACCTCACCATACCAGGCTGAGCATGGCCTCGGTTTCTTTGACCGTTGGACTCCATCATGGCTAAGGAGCCCTTCGGCTCTGAATCTATAAACTGGCATTCCCACGACGTGAGAGGCCTTTAAAAAGCCCATGATCACGTGGCCCCATCTCCACTAGGGAGGATGAGGCCATGGCACCCTGCTAGGCACCTTCGCCGGGCTCCTCGAGGAAGCGGGGCAGCCCTAGAAAAGGCGCTAACCACGAGCCCCTGCAGGAGGACTCCATGTACACCTTCCCAGGGACTGTCAAGCTACAGGAAAGACAATCATGGAGTCCTAGACCCTCTGAGTTGGAAAGGATCCCAGAAGCTTGCTCACCCAACCTATCCTGGAGAAGGAAGCTGGTCGGAACAAAGGGTCTCCTGGGCACAAGGACAGGACGAAGATCTCAAGTCTTAGGGAGGTGAATGAGTCAGTGAAAAGCAGCTAGACAAGGCCATCTGCTCTCATCCAGTGAATCTGTCCTGCCCATCTATCGACAGGGTTAGAACCCATCTATCGATAGGGAAGACACATCCACAAGGACAGCCAGGTGACACAGTGGATAGAACACTGGGCCTGAGTCAGGAAGACCTGAGTTCAAATCCGACCTCAGACACTTACTAGCAGCGTGACCTTGGAGAACTCACTTTACCTTGTTTACCTCAGTTTCCTCATCTGTAAAATGTGCTGGAGAAGGAAATAGCAAACCACTCCAGTGTCTTTGCCAAGAAAAGCCCAAATGGGGTCATCAAGAGGCGGATATGACTGAAAAACGAGTGAAGAACAACGTTTGCTGGACGAGAGCATACATTTAGAACAGAGGGTCTTAACTTGGGGGCCCTGAACTTTTAAAACAAAATATTTTGATAATTGCATTTCAGTATAATAGTTTTCCTTTATAATCCTGTGTATTTCATTTCATGCATTTAATTAAAATATTATTCTTAAAAAGAGCTTGGGGTGAAACCTGACAAAAAATGTTAAAAACTCCAGGTTGAGAGGAAAGCTAAAAAGTTCTGTACTCTCTCCATGATCAATATGGTCTGGGGAAACAATGCTGGCTTCGGAATCTGAGAACCCGGGTTCAAATCTCACCTGTTACTATCTGCCTGGATGGCCTCAGTGTCTCTCTCTGCTCTAAATCTATGGCCCTAGGAATCTTGAAACTGTCCAAAGGGGCATCATGTTGCTAAGGAGTAAGCCCGACTTGGCCAACACCGCCCTTTGGCGACTGTGGAGGGACAGCGGCTTTAGGACACAAGGCAGGGCCCAGAGTCTGAGAGGGAAAGAGGAGGAGCTCACTGCCAAGAGCAAGTGACATCATCAATGGGGAGACATAAGGGACCTCCGAGACCTTTGGACGCAGCCCCTCGTTTATAAAGAAGAGCCTGAAGCCCAGGATGTTTAAGACCAAGGTCACGCAGGCGGGGACAGAAACCAAGACTTGAACCCAGAGAACCTCCCACCAAAGGGGAATTTCTAAGTCCAAAGTGGGGCAGGACTTATCAATGATAAAAATACAGGGAAAAAAAGACAGAACAGCAGTCACAGCCTAAGTGGAGCCAGAGGCCAAGAGAGGGGCTCAATCCTGCAGCTGCCCACAGACGGAGATGGGCCTGTGCCTCAGTGGGCATCCTCAACTGGTCCCATCTTTTGAAAATGGGATCAAATGATGATTGAGGACCTCTTATCCCCAAGTCAAGATGACCCAAGAGACCTCCAGAAATGGGGAACATCCTCAAAGGCCTGGGAATAGGGGAAAACGCCCAAGGGAATGGGGAAGCAAAGGGCAGAGGCTGGGTGGGAGGTGGGGTCGAGGTCCTGGAGGACAGGGGAAGGCAGGGGCACCTACTCAGCAGAAGTTCCACTCCTTTCTCGAGGAGAATCTCTTTCACCACCTGCCGAACACAAGGAAGGAGCTCTGGGTCAGCCAGCGGGACTTTGGAGTGAATGAGGGTAACCTGCAGACGACAGCCAACAAAGGGCCTTCAGCCAAGACATCCCCAGGCTCTCCCAGGACACGGGCGAGCCACGAGCGGCCATCCGCTCCGAGCCTCTTCCTGTACAGAAGAAAGAGCCCTTCGATCGATGGCAATGAATGAAGATCTAATAAGCGCCTACTATGTGCCAGGCACTCTGCTAATACCTGTACCCTCTACCCGAACAAGAGCAAAGGAAGAAAAGCACCCACATGTTCAAAATCATGTATAGCAAATTATCCTCGTAATAACAAAGCTGGCTATTCACTGGGGAATGGGCCAAGCCACAACATCTTAGGGTAATGATGCTGTGCATTAGAAAATGGCCTAAGGAGCCGCTTCAGAGAAACTGGCGAGATGCACGTGAACTGATGCAGAGGAAGGGCGCAGAACCAGGAAAACAGCATTGACAGAAGCAACACCATAAAGACAAAACGCTTTAAGAACTTTCATCACGCAAGCACCAGAGGTCCAATGATGAGGCAGCAGAGAGGGGCCGGACTCCAGATGCAGGTGAGATGAGACACTGTCAGACACGGACGATGGGAGGATTTGTTACGAGGCTTTTAATTTCCTTTGTTTTAAAGAGAAGGGATGTTAGGGATAGGGTCATCCGCCCCCCGCCCCGCAAAAAAATGAGGAAGAAACAGAGGGAAGCAGGCCAGCTTTGAACAATATATAATTAATTTAATATCTACTTTAAAAGAGAAACAAGCTCTGCATGACAGAGATCCGTGAATTCAGGGACGAGCCTGCTCCACTCAAGATCTGTTATGGAAAGTTTGCCTGTCCTGTCGGGCGTCTGAGTTCACTTTTTTTTTTAAAACGGAAAAAAAGAAAAAGAAAAAACGAAGCTTCTAAAAATGCTCGAGTGGTTGAGCCGGAGGAATAACGTGATTTCTTTCCCCAAGGTCACATAATTGGCTGAGGGCAAAGTGAGGACTTGAGGGGTCCAGACTCAAGGTTCAGTATTCTTTGCACTGACAATGTTAATAATATGAACACTCAAAGGATTTACATGGCAGGAGGGCCACCTCCCCAAGGTGGCCACTCCTTCCTTCGATGCAGATTGCAGCCCATGCACATCCATGCATCCTTCATGGCCTCTTCTAAGCACAAAACAAGGGCCTGCCCAACGTACTAAAGGCCTTCCTTGCTCGGACACATCATAAAGAGCGCACTGGGTGTGTGTCCACAGGTTATGCTTCCCTCTAGTCACATGACCAGCCCTTTGTCTTTCTCAATCATTAACTCCTTTCCTTGCATTGGGCCTGGTGTCAGGAAGACCTGAGTTCAAATTCAGCCTTGGACCCCGGGCAAGTCATTTAATTCTGTTTGCCTCAGTTTTCTCATCTGTAAAATGAGCTGGAGGAAATGGGAAACTACTCCAATGTCTTTGCCAAGAGAACTTTCCACAGGGTCATGAAGAACTGGACACAAGTGAAAAGTGACCGACCCACAGCAAACCTCACTGGAGCGGCAGCTGGAGGAGGGCAGGGCCTCTCGCTGCTCCCCTCTGAAGCCCCAAGGCTTTGTAAGGTGCCTGGCACCTCCATGGCATGCGCTTCATAAACGCTGACTCCAGAAGTGGGAAAACTTTGCCTGGGACGATGGGTGAGGCCCATACAAAGAGACCCAGTATTGAGGACACATGAGGGCTTAATCTGGCCAATGAAAAGTGAAAACCAGAACCGCAGGAGAGCACAGATATTCAGAGCTTCTGGAAGGCAGGAGTGTGGCCCTAAAGCAGTTGTCTGGGCCAAAGGGGGTTGAGTGACCCTCTGTTTGTCCCAGAACGGGCTGGTAGTGGAGCCAGGCCTGGAGCCCGGATTTCTCCTGACTCCAGCCCCACATCGTACCCAGGCAGGCACACGGTCCCCGCCCCCCCGACTCCGCCCAGGCTGGCACACAGGCCCGTCTCTGGCCAGGCCAGCATTGCCATAGCCCAGCACCCACTGCAGCCTCGGAGATGCTGGAGCATCCCCCTTCTGCCAATGTTCTATCCAACTTCACCTCCTCCCCACTCCCCACCCCACAGTCTCAGTGCCCTCACGCCTTCCTTCCTGCAAACTCAGAATGCCCGGGAGACCACGCCTGCCCGTCTGCCCCAGGCCAAGGGACCGAGGGTACCTCTTTCTCCGGATAATCGGTTTTAAGTTCTGCGGCCATCTCCACTCCAGCTGAGCCTCCTCCCACCACCACAACATGCTGGGACTTCTGGATCTGAAAGAAAAATTACACAGAGAGCTCATCCCCTGCAGCCGTATCCTGGAAGGAGCAACTCCTGAACCAAAACATAACAAGAATGATTAATATTAATCAGTGTAATTAAGTTATTAGCTTAATGTATTTAAAGCCCTTTACAATGTGGCTCCAGACCGAAGGCTTTTTCACTCCCCTTCATGTTCTCTACATTCTAGATAGCCCTTCTTGCAGTTTCTCATCTCCCATCTCCACATCTTTGCTCTGGCTGTCCCCCATGCCAGGAGTGCCTTCTCTCATCATCTCTAGCTTCTTTCAAAGACCGGCTTAAGTGCAGTGGGTATCTTGGAACCCAGGGTTCATAATGTCACATCCAGCTCTCTTGGAAGTTAATTACCAAAAGGAAGGTACACTGGCACCTCTTCAAAATGCTTTATTTCAGAAACAAGGACCAAAATGTTGTTAACTCTGGCAATGGAAGGTAAGCCCTGGCTGACCAAAACAAATATATGGGAAAACTTTGAAGGGCTTCAGAAATCCCATCAACACAGCATCCAGTGATGACTTCATAGGTGACCAAACATGCCTGTCAGCAGAGAGGTGGTGGACTATAGGGGCAGAATGAGGCATACATTTTCAGACACAGACAATGTGCTGATTTGTTTTGCTGGACTATATGGATTTGTTAAAAGAGAGGCTTCTGCTAGGGGGCTGGGAAGTCTTGTTTTTAAAGTTTTAAACAAGAAAGGGGGGAAGGGAGAGAAGATACTACATCCCCACCTCCGCAGTCTTCTGTTCATGAACTCTCAGAATGTCACAGGTATAAGGAACCTCAAAGGCCATCTGATCTAACCTAATCGGTGCATGCCTGAGAATTCTCTCTACAACCCCTCCAATAGATGGAGACTAAGGAGAATAAGAGCGGGGTATGGAGTGGACTAAAGGGAGTCCTAAACACAGCTCCCCCTCCAGCATGGCTCCCCAGCCAGGCCCCTTCGCTCCCAGCTCCACCTTCCTCAATAACCAGGGACCCGCCCATCTCACCTGCTTCACCATCACTTCGTAGGCCTCGATGGCCGACTGCAGGTCTAAAATCTGGTTAAACTTCCCTGGGAAGGGCCCGCTGCTGCCCGTAGCCAGGATGAGATGGGAGTAGGAAAGGGCCTGCGAGGGATGGATGAAAAAGGCAGAAGTCTGCTTAAAATAATGAGGGGGAGGGGAGGAGAAAGCTGTGCCTAGCACCTACTACGTGCCAAGCACTGTAACGAATCATCTCGTATGA
>JAQQSZ010004888.1:0-14024 GCA_028646595.1 Phalanger gymnotis
GTAAACAAAACTGTTCAAGAGTCTTTTGGCACCCGAAAGCGAAACTGAGGAGTCAGGATTAAATATTGCTCACTTTCCATTTCAAACTACCTTTTGAGGTGTACAAGGAGCAGGGGCCACCTTTCTCTCTGCTCATAGAGCTGCTAAGGTTCAGGCCCTCATGACATTTTGCCTAGATTGCTGCAACAATCTTCTAATTAGCGTCTGTGCCTCAAGTCTCTGCCCACTTTAGTCCACCCTCCTAAATGCTGCTAAGGTGATTTTCCTAAACACCAGATCTGATCATATTACTCTCCTGTTCAATAAACTCCATCGGCTCCCAGTTGCCTCTGGAATCAGAAACATAAATACTTCTGTTCGGTTCACAACCTTGCCCCCAATCTGTCTTTCTGGCTTCATTATAGATTATTCCTCTCTCCCACACTCTGCAATCCAAATGTGCCTTACCTCTGACACTCTATTGCCCATCTTGGTACCTTTGGGATGGCTGTCCCCTATGTCTGGAATGCCCTTCCTCCTCGTTTCCTCCTTCTACATGAAGTCATCCATCAACTACTACTGCCATCTTTTTCAAAATAACCTTGTATTTGACTACATGTGTATTTATTTTTTATCCTTTTTCTGTGTGTGTATATATAGGTACATATATATGCACACACGTATGTAATATATATTTGTTGTCTCCCCCATTGGACTATAAACATTATGCAAGTAGGGATTTCTTCACTCGTAATTGTATTCCTAGCATCTCATAGTACTTGGCAAATAGTTAGCATTTAGTAAAGACTTGATTAATTGATTGGGTATAGATTTTGCATACCATGGCTCTATAGGAGTGACCTTTGCCACAAAGTGTTCTCTGAGGGTCGTTCCTGTCTTTGCCAGTAGAGACCTTTCTTTTCGCATCCTTCCCAGTAATATTTCAGTTAATTGAGATATTGCCTGTGGAAAAGGAATTTGATTTACTCAGCTTGGTCCCAAAGTGCAAAATAGGACCAACAAGTAAAAGTTATAAGGAGGTTGTCAGTGGTTTGTCTTTCGTTCTCGAAGAGGATCAGGACGTCAGGAAGATGATGACATGACTTGAAAAGGAATTGGCTTTGAGTGAGGGAGGGATGTGCAAAGTCACCAGCCTCACTTCCTCCTCTAGAGCCATCTGGGTCCAGTGGCCAGATTAGGATGATTGGAGATGACCCAGGATGCAGTGGGAAACTTTGGTCTTTTTAAGCTAAGGTCTTTCCAAGTCCTCACTTTGATTCAGACAACACCCATTCAGTGAATAGTCCTGTTTCAGAAATGAGCCAAGGGATGGCCCCTTTAATAAAAATAAAAAAAAATCAAACTGGGAGAAGAGTTGCTGGTCAAAAGAGAAACAATTACTATTCACATTCACTCTGAGCCAGGAGGGTCCAAAAAGTAGCCATTAAGTGGTACTTGGACAGGAACCTATAATTGTCCTATCAATGAGAGCCTGAGTGAAATGGATTTAAGCCTTGGTCTTTAAGAAAGAAATCTAGCCAGTAAAGTTAACAAGATAGGTTTCAGCCATCAAAATTTATCTTCCTTTTGGACAGAACACTCACAGGTAATGGCATTATACCCCATGTGGGGAGAGGAAAGGAGGAGCTGAGTTGTCCAATTGGAACTGACCAGCTGTGTCCTCATGGAGGCAGCTCGGACCACCCACAGGTTGTAGTTTGTCCCTCATTCTCCAAGTGGTCCATGACATCAGGAAGATGATGACGATTTCAACACAATAGAGCAGAAATTAGTGCCTATCAACAGGCCTTTTAATGGAGCCTGGATATCCTCTCTTCACAGGTATTGGAGGGGCTATGTCATTCACAAATGGATTGGATGGGATGACCACTAAGGCCATCTCTGAAATTCTAAGATTCAGTAAATAGCCATTATCATGTCTTCTTCCATTCAGCGCAGCAAATGGGACAACTGTTTTTCCCCTCATTCCATCCCACTTATAACCATGACTCCTATATAGGTATCTGTCTTACCCCAAATTGGACCAGTCACAAGCTTTCTATGTAACTTGGGGTCACTTAATCAACCTTGCATGAAGCAATTTTCTATAAGCCATATGGGGAGAGTGTAAGCTCCTTGAGCACAGAGACTGTCTTGTTTTTATCTTTGTCTTTATATTCCCACCTTCTAACACATGGCCCAGCGTGTATGCAGTAGGTGCTTACTAATTATTTATTGAATGGAAACTAAGGAAATCAGCCACTAGTTAGGTGAGACTAGCATGTAGAGTTAGAGTGTGTGGTAGAGAAGCAAGAGCAGGGAAAGTATAAGAAAACAGTTGGCTTCCCATTGTATGTCCCTCTCCTCATCCGGAAACTAGTGGAACATGATTTACCTGTACTCTGTGATGTGAGACAGCCTGGTAGGCCACGTTGTCTGCCCAGGTTCCCCCCTTACAAAGCACTGGATAATTAGGTAGGCATACCTCCTCAGTACCCCTAGTCCCTGGGGCCTCTACCTTCCTATGATTGGAGAGAGTGTAGCATGGACATAGGAGAGTTCTTCTCAGGTTCTCATTTAAGGAGGGTACCCAGCATAGTCATTTCATAATTTCCCACACTGCCAAAGGATTTTTCATGCCTCCCATGCCAGGCTACCCTCCATCCTTCCTCTCTCCCTCAGTTTCTTTTTACATGTTGTTTAGCCTATGAGGTTCTTATAGGCAGGGACTGTCTTTTGCCTTTCATTGTATTCCCGGTACTTTGCAAAGTGCCTGGCAAATAGTAGGAGCTTAATAAATGTTTATTGGCTGACTGGCTCATCACAAATTTGAGTTGAATTCAAGAAACAGATAATCTGCAATATGTTTGGAATGTGAGTACGTGAAAATGTTTATTGCAGCACTTTTATGATAGCAAAGAACTGGAAACAAAGAATTGGGAGCCCATTAATTGGGAAACAGCTAAACATATTATGGTACATTAATGTAATGGAATATTACTGTGGTGTGATAAATGATGAGTGTGATGAATGCAAAGAAGCATGGGAAGAATTATACGAATGGATAGAGAGTGAAATAAGCAGAGCCAAAAAAGCAGTGTATACAATGACTATAATAATATAAATAGAAAGAACTACAAAAACATCAAAAGTGGATGTTAAGGGGCACATAGGTGGCACAGTGGATAGAACACCAACCCTGGAATCAGGAAGACCCTAGTTCAAATGCAGCCTCAGATATTTACTAGCTATGTGACCCAGGTGTTTCAACAATCCGGCTAGCAGCTGCCGTGGGGGTGAAAAACCAACAAAAGCCTAACAACAAGAATGCTGCCAGCATAGGTTCTTTGATCTGCTTTACTAAGGAAAGCAATGTTAAGGGGTTAACAATTTCATTTTAATCCAGCATACAGACATCATTCACTTAGTTCAGCAGAAAAAGCCAGCACCCTGAACTTCAGAGCAAATGCAAATACAAAGACACATTAGAAACAGACCAAGTCACAATTCATAGTTTCCAGAAAGCATCAACCTCTCAGTTCACGAGCCAGGGAGCTCGACAGCAGCTGGCCCAGAGTCACACGCCACTCCTCCTGTGGCTCAGAGCTCCGAGAAAGAGAAAGCCAACCCTTGGTTTTATATCTTTTTCAGGGTCAAGGGTGAGTCACACATGCGACTCACCCATGTGACCTAAAATTGTCACATAGAAGTGACTTAAACCCTAAAAGCCTCTGATGCCCCAAACATGCCACTCAAACCCATGTAACCTAGGCCCTCCCCTGAGGCAAGGAGGTCATCAAGGACTCCCAATCTAATCAAGGAAACAAAGGCCAAACTCTTCAAGGGCACTTGGTTGAACTGAGTGCTAAGAGCCTATTTTGATTGCCAACACACCAGGGCAAGTAACTTAACCCAGATTGCCTCTGAAAAACAAGTGAATATTAAAAAATTGTAAAGAATAAGCTTGGCTCAAAAGAAAAGATGTGAGACATCCCTACCTCACTCGTTTGCAAAAGTGGAAAGTCCCCAAGTGCTGTAAATTGCATATATTTTCAGATTTTTCCCTTGTATTGATCAGTTATGCTGACTTTTTCTCTCTTCTTTTTTTGTCTTTAAAAATACAATTTCATATATGAGATGACACTCTGGTAGAAGAGGGAAGATGATGGGGAAATTATGTTGATATACAAAAAGGCATCAGTAAAAACTTATTTGTAAAAGAGTATTGGTAAATTTGTGGGAGCAGCTATGGTAGAAAAGAAGGATGGAAGGCATATTATCATGGATTTAGAAGTGAATGGCAGAAGAAGAAAGGGAAGAAACAAGATGACTTTTTCTGAGAAAGAAAGGAGATACTGAACTCTAGCTTTAGGGGATGGCAACGTTGAGTGAAGGGCGTTTTTTTTTTTCAGGGTGAAAGAGAACTGAAGACCACAAGAAAAGAGCCAGCACATAGGAGGAAAGCAAAGAAAACAAAGAGACAGAAACCAGAGCATACTCCAGGAAGTGGTGTGGGGGAGAGGTGGCAGGCAAGGGGTACAGCAGGGGGACACGTTTGGAGGCAGTCATCTTCCTGGACTCTACACAGAATACTTTCTTGTGGTGTAGTCACTATTTGGAGCAAATTGTCCTGTGGATTGGGGGAAGGAGGTGTAGCAGACAACCTGTAAATAAGCCCAGGGAACGAGAACATCACTGAATAGAGGCAGGAGGAAGGATGAAGTATGCCCACCGCTGATGTCAGATGCTCTGACCTCAGTCACCCTATTCTAGTCATAGCTCTGGGCAGGAAGGTCTGTGACACCACAGCCAAGAATTGCTTCTAGTAAGAGAATCCTTTAATTCCAAATGTGTAGCAGGGACAACCACTTCATTCCTCCTCTTTCTCCACTTCCATCCCTGTGGTGCTTTCTAAAGTCAGGTCCCTTCTGACTCGGAATCCTGTGAGAGAGAGAGAGAGAGAGCCCTAGGTAAGCCTCTGGTTCCTTGGCACTCACCCATCAGAAAGGGCTTGTTTTCTATCCTACTCTTGCCCAGCTCTATGAAAAGGGAACCCCAAATCACTATCCAAGTCTGTTCCACTGTCTAATAGCCTTTACAGTCAGATATCTTCGACTAAATATTCTTCTTGACCTCTAAGGCAACTTTGGCAGAAATTGTAAAGTAATAGAATGGTTGCAAAGTAAAAGCTGTTTGAATTAAAAGACACACACTGGGGCTATATGGTGCAGAGGGAAGATAGGAAATAAGTCATTCGTTTTATCAAAGTTTAATAATCAAACTAAATGTAACACCAAATGAAGAATCTGCTAAATCAATGAAATATGTAGCAATTAGAAAATTATGCACCCAGAACCTTAGACTACTTGATTGCATAGATTTTGTTATGAAAAATGAAGAGGGAAGAAGGCAGTTTGATCACTAATGTCTGGGGAGGAATGGTACCAAATCAATGAAATATGCTCCTTGAATTTGCATTTTAATACCATTTGATTATTTATGATAGTTAAGGGGATTTTCTTCCAGAGGCTTCCCTCGAAGAAGCTCTTCTTTTTTTGGAGAGGGTAGAATATTGTCCATTAATTCCATTATGTCTTCTGTTTTTGCAATTTAATTCATATAACCGTGTTACTGATCTTCCCAGCTAATAAGTAAGGAAAAAGCATGATTTCCTTACTGAGCTAAATGTTTCTGAGTGTAATTGGTAGCTGCTTTTCTTTAATGCTCCCAGAGATAAAAAAAAAAATTTATTGGTAAGACATTGTCGTCATCATTGTCTTCATAACAACTAATACTCATAGAGCACGTCAAAGTTTGCAGAACTTTTTCCACATTATCTCCATTGAGCCTTTAAATAAGCCCCTGAGGTAGATGTTACTGACGTTATTAGCCCCATTTTACAGATGAGGAAGCTAAGGCTTAGCATGTTGAAGTGATTGGCCCAACGTCAACCAGCTATTAAGTCTCAGAAATGAAATTCGAACCTATAGCTTAGGACTAGATATGACTATCAACAGAGTGCAAATGAAATCCCTTGTTTTAGAGAGTTAAAACAGAATAGGTTCAGAGTAGGGAGGATTTGAAGAGAATTGGGATGATTTTGAAGCTCCCCAGATCTCTGTTTTATATCTTTCCAGGGCATCTGATTTCATTTATTCTGTTTAAGACTTTGATCTCTCTTTAAATTGTCAATCTTCCTGAGGATGGTGATGGTGATGATGATGATGATGATATGATGTGATAATGGTCATGATGATGATGATGGTGACAATGATAATATGATGATGTGATAATGTTGATGATGATGGAGATGATGATGATGATGATATGATATGATAATGGTCATGATGATGGTAATGGTGATGATGTGATGATACAATGATGTGATAATGATGATGATGGAGATGATAATGATAATATGATGTGATAATGGGTATGATGATGCTGATGATGCTGATGATGATATGATGTGATAATGGTCATGATGATGATGATGTGATAATGTTGATGATGATGATGGAGATGATTATGATAATGATAATATGATGTAATAATGGTCATGATGATGATGATGATGTGATGATATGATGATGTGATAATTTTGATGATGAAGATGATGATGATGATGATATGATGTGATAATGTTGATGATGATGATGATGATGATAGAGATGATGATGAAATGATGTGATAATGGTCATGATGATGATGATGGTGACAATGATGATATGATGATGTGATAATGTTGATGATGATGGAGATGATAATGATGATGATGATGATATGATATGATAATGGTCATGATGATGATAATGGTGATGATGTGATGATATGATGATGTGATAATGATGATGATGATGGAGATGATTATGATAATGATAATATGATGTGATAATGGTCATGAAGATGAAGATGATGTGATGATATGATGATGTGATAATTTTGATGATGATGATGATGATATAATGATGTGATAATGTTGTTGATGATGATGATGATGATGGTGATGGAGATGATGGAGATGATGGTGATGGTGATAATAGGATGATGTGATAATGGGCATGATGATGATGATGGTGACAATGATGATATGATGATGTGATAATGTTGTTGATGATGTTGATGATGATGATCATGATGATGATGGAGATGATGGAGATGATGGAGATGATGGTGATGATGATATGATGTGATAATGGTCATGATGATGATGATGGTGACAATGATGATATGATGATATGATGATGTGATAATGATGATGATGGAGATGACGATGATGATAAAATGATGTGATAATGGTCATGATGATGATGAGGTGATGATGATATGATGATGTGATAATGCTGATGATGACGGAGATGAAGATGATGATTAGCTACCAGCTAGGTGGCAGACATTGTGCTGTCCACAGGGAATACAAATAAGAAAATGAAACAACCCCTGCCTATTGGGTTCTACTAGGGGAGTGCAACATGTTTACAGATAAGTAAATGCAGAATGTACACTGCATGCAAAATAAATATACGGTGATGGGCGAGGGGAGGCTAACAACTAGGGAAGTCAGAAAAGGCGTCTTAAAAGAGCTCAGCCTTGAAGGGTGCTAGTTTTTCCAACAGATACAGGTGAGGATGGAGAGCACCTGTATATATTTCATGTTTACTTATTTGTGTTTATGTTATTTCTCTCCAATGGAGTGTAAGCTCTTTGAGAGTAGAAACTTTAATTTTTGTCTTTGTAACCTAAAGACCTGTGGACTTTGTGATCTGTCCTACTACTACACCATTAGGACTTCCAGGTCTTTCCATTTGCCATGCAGCTAAAATTTCTTTTCTATTTTATTCGCCCCACCCCACCGAGTTGGAGAGTAGGGACTGTGTTACTTTTTATGTTTCTATCTCCAGCACTTAACATGGTGTTTGGCACATAGTAACTGCTTAGTAAATGCTTTTTCATTCCTTTGTTCATTTATTCATTTGTTAAATACATGCTATGAGCTAGACAATGTATTAAGTGCTAAGGATATAAAGATAGACCAAAAAATGTCCTTGCCCTCAAGATCTAGCAAAGGAGCCTAAGGAGGTACAGTCAGACAGGTGGGAGGAAAACAATCTTGTCTGATTTGGAGATGACACAAAGCTGAGAGGGAAAACTAATACTTCATGACAGAATCAGGATCAAGTGAGATTGTAATAAGCTTAAACATTCAGATAAATAATAATAGCAGCTAACATTTACATACTGCCTGCTATGTGCCATACACTGTGCACTGTGCGTAATTTTTCTTATTCGGTCGTTTCAGTCCAACTCCTTGTGATCTCATTTGAGGTTTTCTTGGCAGAGATACTGGAGAGGTTTGACATTTCCTTCTCCAGCTCATTTTACAGATGAGGAAACTGAGGCAAACAGGGTTCCAGGACTTGTACAGGGTCACATAGCTAGTAAATGTCTGAGGCCAGATTTGAACTCAAATATTCCTGATTCCAGGCCAGACCCTCTATACGCTGTGCCACCTAGCTCAATTCAATAAGATAAAATTTAATAGAAATAAATTTAAAGTCAAGTATGAGTTCAATTAACTCCGCAAATGCGACTCAGGGAAGGTATAATTTGAAAGGAATCAATCTGAAAAAGATCCATAGCTCTATAGGTTCAGTGAGTCAAAGGTGATATGGCAGCCAATAAAGCTGTGCAATCTTGGACTACATTAGGAAGAGTACAACTTTTGGGAAAAACAGTGGAACAGTTCGATGGTACCCTTCTGTAGTCAGACTATAACTAGAATGCTGTGTTTGCCACATTTAGGTAGACTCATTGATAAACTGGATGGCATCCAAAAGAGGTGGACCTCAATGGTTGAAAGGTCTTGTGTCAAGGACTGAAGGAACTGGGTGTATTTAACCTGGAGAATAGAAGACTTTGGGGGAACTTGACAGTTGTGTTCAAGTAGTTGAAAGGATGTCATCAGGAGAAGGGATTAGACTTCTTTTTAATCTTAGAGGGAATAATCTGGAGGTTGCAAAGAGGCACAATTAATTGGGCTTGATGTCAGGAAAAACTCTTCAAGAATTAGAGCCGCCTCAGACTAGGCAGATGGGTGGCATATTGGATAGAGTGCCAGGTCTGGATTCAGGAGGACTCCTCTTCTAGAGTTCAAATCTGGCCTCAGACACTTACTATCTGTATGACCCTGGGCAAGTCACTTCACGCTGTTTGCCTCAGTTACCTCATCTGTAAAATGAGGTGGAGAAGGAAATGGCAAAGCACTCCAGTATCTTTGCCAAGAAAACCCCAAGTGGAATCACGAAGAGTTGGACACAGCTGAAAAATGACTGAATGAAAATAGTGGGTTACCTCTCAGCGGAAGCTTTCATGTGGAGATTGGATACAATACAGAAGCAGAAATTATGTTGTGGTGGGGATTCTTTTCCCATGTGTGAGTTGCACTAGAAATGCCAGCTGAGGTCTCTACCACCCATCAGGTTCTGTGGTCTATAAATGAGGCTGGATGAGTATGTGTGTTGTTATTTTATTTCTGTAATTCAGGTTTTCTCAGAGAAGAGATTATACAAGCCCAACTTCCCCCGATACCTCATACCTCAAACAGAAGAATTACTTCCCATGCTGGAAAGCAGCCAGATTTCTAAATTGAAATGTTCTCAGTGTAATAAATTTCACATAAAAGAATAAAGCCAGCTACAAGAGGGATTGATAAAAAGGATATTTCAACTCTGTAAAAAATTTTTAAAAAATATTTTCCCTTTTAAGGGACTTGAGTCAATTACTGAAGGAAAAAAAAACTGTACATATGAAAACTTGTCTAAACCATCTAGTTAATACATGTTTCAGTGAAGAAAAAGTGTAGTCGATGGGACATTTGACTCAGAATTAGGAAGACCTACATTCCAATCCTGCCTTTTACAATTATGAGCTATGTGACCATGAGCAAGTCAACTAACCATTCTAAGTCTCAGTTTCCTCATCTGTAAAATGGGGATAATGATACTCTTACCTCACAGGGCTGCCGTGATGCTCAAATGAGATAGTTTCTTTAGTTGGATTTGGAAACCTTACAGAGCTAAATCGTTAGGTAGTAGGTAGTAGCAGCAGCAGCAGCATGTGGTTGATATACTGGACATTCGATGATGTCATGTGAAAATATTTCTATCCTCCAAGACCCCCTCAGCATAATGAATGGCATAAGATTCCTTCAGAGAAATTCCCAAGTTTCTACTGTGAAACTGGCAAAGAAGCCCCATAGTATAGAAACAGGCTAATTGTCTTATTTCAACATGTCGTGTGCATGCCCCGGTTCAGATGATGCCTGCTCTTTCTCAGTCAAGCACAGACTTGATTGACTGAGTTTTTAATGTCATTGATTCCACTTGTAAGGGTCAGCTGCATTTGCGTAAATCCATGCAGATGCTACAATTAAACCTTGCTCCACAAGCCACCTTAAAAGACCAACGAGGCATAGACTTCTCAAGTTGAAATAGCCCATTGTTCTTTTCTCCCATAAATTTGCTTTTCTTCTTAACCCTCGCTCATCCTCCTCCAAAAGAAAAAAAAAGCTACTTATCACAAATTATTTACAACATGCTTTGAGGCCTTAGGCAGAAATAGAGGAAAAATTCTCTTATTCTACAAGCCTGAGCAAAATCCTTGCATTAAAACACACACACACACACACACACACACACACACACACACGTGCACATGAGCTATTTTAATAATGTTAGCATTTCTCTGCAGGCACTATCTGGATGGAATTTTCTTCTTGTCTGTTTACAGGGATGAAAATAAAAACCATACACTTTTTCTGAAATTCCATGGGCTTCTTCCAGCTGTCGCTGCTGATTTTTTTTCCTTTGGAGAATCGTTGCCTCCTTGAGACTGTTCAGTTTTACTCCAGGCATGCTATAATTGCTCATTCATTGATTCATTCAGTCAAACAAGCATTTCCCGAATACCTACTGTGTACCAAGAAATGAAGATACGAAGACAAGAATGACATAGCCCTTGTCTTCAAGGAACTAGGCAGTTAGGTGGCACAGTAGATGGAGCACTGGACCTGGAGTCCAGAAGATCTGAGTTCAAACCCAGCCTCAGACACTGTGTGACCCTGGCCAAGTCACTTAACTTCTCTGTTCTGGGATTAGGGATCAGTATATGGCCCTTACCACAGCTGGTAAGTGTCTGGGGCTGGATTTGAACTCAGGAAGATTAGTTTTCCTGACTCCAGGCCCAGCATTCTATTCATTGTACTGCTTCACTTCCCATTATTACTGATTATTCTCTTGTAAATTCTAGCCAAAGTACCTTAAAAGACTAATCTTCCTGAGTTCAAATCCAGCCCCAGACATTTAACAGCTGTGTGATCCTGGACAAGTCACTTTACCTTGTTTGCCTCAGTTTCCTCACCTGTAAAATGAACTGGAGGAGGAAATGTCTCTAGTATCTTTGCGAGATAAGATTTTGGAGAGTCGGACATGACTGGGAATGACTTGACGACAACAAATCAGTAATAAGCCTGGAAAGGTTGACTAGGACTGGGTGATGACATGCTTAAAGGTTAACAGAGAAATTCTCATCTTGTTTGGAGTCAATTAGGAACTACTGGAACTTTTTCAGCAGGGGGATGATATAGTCAGATGTGTACTGTCTCTGAGTTGGCATTTTGTTTGGACGATGGATTGGAGAAGGGCCATGTACCGATCCCTAATCACAAAGTCCAGGTGAGAAGCAGTAAGGAACGGAATCAGGCTAGCCCCCATGTGAGGGGAAAGCTAGGAGGGAAAGAATGCAAGAGATACTGTGTGAGTAGAATGAGTAAGACTTGGCCAGCGATGAGATATGGGAGTTGAGAGAGAAGGGAAAACTCAAGGATAATAACGCCAAACACGCCAACTTGGGTTACGTGATCCCTCAAGGATAAAAGCATGGGGTCTTTAGCAGAAATAGGGAAGTTAGCAAGCAGGAAGTGTTGGGGAGGAAGATAACTGATTCTGTTTTTGATATGATGAGTTTGAGAGGCTGATGGGATGTGTATTAAATGCCTAATAAGCAGTTGGTGATGTGGGACTGAGTTCGGGAGAGAGGTGAAGTCTACGTTAATGGATCTGTAAGTTTTCCCACTTATGGCTGCTAGACAAACATTTTAACTGAAATTTCTCAGAGGTTTATATGTGTGTGTATGCATATTGTTGATATCTGACATTTATGATAACATTTAAGGTGTCCGGAGTACTTTACATACATATCACATTTAAGCACACACATGTATGTAGGCTTGTTTTCCTTCTGTTTTGTCATAGTAAAATAGATTCTCGTTGTTTTATCTCTATACAAACGTGAATGCTGAGATTAAGTTCTTATGTGAAGGCTCCTGAAAGGTGTGCCCGAGGAATGAAATCTCTATTCTCACTTCCACCTCAAAAAAATAAAATAAAATGCGTTAGATTCTCACATCACCACACGATTACCCCCATTGTTCCCTCTGTCCCTAGCACTCTCCCTCCTATTCTTAGCTGTTTGAATTTCTAACCCTTATTTACATAACAATCCAAAGGCTGCCCCCTCCAGGAAGACTTCTGTGATGTCCTTGGCTGATACTCTCAAAAATCACCTGGCACTTTGTTTCATAACTCTCTAACATACTTATTATAATAGTATGGATTATAATGTTCATTATTAATACACAGGGATTGTGGCTTAGCCAAACTCTGTAATCTCCTCCAGAGCTTGGTGCATAGTATTGCTTAATAAATGCTTCTTGTTGTGATCTAAATTTCAGATAAGAAAACCTGTTGAAAACTGGTAGATTGCTGAAACCAATATTTATTCTTTCAAACTTAATGTGTCATTTCTTCTGAAGAACAGAAGAACGGATTCTTAGTAACCCTTCCTATTTAATAACTGTTCAAATTTCTAGCAGAAATGAAAATATTGACGTTGTCAGTCAAGCCTGTTCTGTGTTTGGAACAAAACTAAGTTCTATCTCACTTAGGCTTCCTACCCAGTTGTAAGTTTCTATCCAGATGCACTCCTTTTCTTTCAGGATCAATCAATCAATAAATATTTATTAAGCTCTTACTATGTCTAAGACTAGGGATGCATAGAAAAAAGCAAAGTCTTTGCCTTGAAAATAACTGAAGGAGACAACGTGGGTCCATATAGATATAGTTATCTCTTCCCCATTGTGGTGTCGATATATTGCGGGTTGGCATAAGAAATTTAATGGGAATTTTGGGGGGAGTTTTGGTAGTTGATAGGTTGGATTTCTTCCTCTAAAAACCACTTGTATATATTTTTTGATTTTATCAATTGCAAAATCTAATCAAAAGCTAGCTTGTGTTAACCAAAAAGTTATTACTACTTAGCCCGAGCTGATTTTAAGTTTTGGTAGCAGACGACTAAATAGAATTACAGAACTGAGATCTGTTGTATTATTTTAAACCTTTACCTGTTTCTTCCCCACCCACCTTATTCCCAATGCAGAGATAATTTGGGAACAATAGTTATGGTTTAGGAAAAGTGAATTATTTTTTCCATATATTTGGTTACACAGAAAGATGTACTTCCATGGTCTCTTATTAAAGTCAGGTCAAAATATAAGGATGCTCTGCTTTTATCATAGTTGGTAATTGCAAATAGAAACTGAGTCAATCTATTTTTCATGAAGTTATAATTAATGACTCTTGGCCTCCTGCAGGTTCCAGCTTTGTAAATGAAGATCAGCCTACCCCAAAGGCAGCTGCGCTTTCTAAAGATGCACCCAAGGGGACCGGTAGAACCACAGCACAAGCAGCCAACATCGTGACCACTCCCCGCCGGAGTTTGCTTCCTGCACCGAAACCAACTTCCACTCCAGCTGGTAAGACTTTCTTTCTTTTTTTTTTAAAATATATTTAATTTAATATATTTAGTTTTCAGCATTGATTTTCACAGGAGTCTGAATTACAAATTTTCTCCTCATTTCTACCCTCCCCCCCAACTCCAAGATGGCATATATTCTGGTTGCCCTGTTCCCCAGACTGCCTTCCCATCTG
>JAQQSZ010004889.1:0-14024 GCA_028646595.1 Phalanger gymnotis
ATAAACTCTATCAAACTGTTTGCCATATTAGGAAAAGGTGTGAGGAGGGAGGGAGGCAGAGAATTTGGAATTAAAAAATTTTTTTAAATGAATTTTAAAATGTATTTACATATGATGGAGGAAAATAAAATATTAAATAAAAAATTTTAAAATATGAGAAATAAGTTTTTTTTCTTTTGTTCCTAGGGAGGTGCAGAGCCAGTCTCTCTCAAGAAAGTTAAAGAGATGGAATAAAATAAGCCCCATTTCTGTCCTTGTGTAAATTGAATGATTACTTTTGCACTTCTGAAACATCTAGGAATATGGAGTTTTTTTTCCTTCTGTAAGAGTCTATGCTAAGTCCCACCTCCTTCATGAAACCTTCTTTAGTTAGATAACACTCATTTCTCTCCTTCTGTACTTCCTATATTTGGTGTTTAAACTTTTCATTTTGACACATTACAAAATGCTACTTGAGCTTGACTATATATTGCTTCCTGCTGCTGCTGTACCTTCTAAAATGGAACACCAAAGACCATTCCTGGAAAGGAGCTAAGCCTCATCTTTATCCTTGCCATCTTCTTCCTTGTTGACTCATATATTCCTAACTCCACCCCTCTCACCAACCCATTTCACCTCTTGCTTTGAGAATCATACTCACATCAATACCAATATTTTCTTAAGAAAAAAAGATTTATTGAAAAGTACATATCAATTGACCAATCTATTGCACCACTTACTGTATACGTGACTTCCCAAATAACTCCCTTCTCTGGTCATTACTCCTCTATGTGTGCTGTCTGTTCCATTAGAAGGTAAGCTCCTCAAAGTATTGAAAACAAAGTAGATTCCAATGAACTGAAAAATGGCTCACCACATTGCTGGTACTTAAACAGAACAGAATACTATTATTCTGTAAGAATACAACAAAGAAAATGAATACAGAGAAATATGGAAAGACCTATATGAACTAATAAAAATTTAGTAAGCATAGCCAAAAATATATATATGTATACCATGATAACAACAATATTAATTGAAAAATGAAACCACACAACAATTGCAGTTGAATGTTGCAAAATTAAAAAGAACAAGCTTTGATGCAAAGAAAAGATATGAGAAAACACCTCTCCATGCTCTTTTGAATGGGGAGGGGAATTCATATGTCTATAACATGGTAGAAAACATCATGGTTTTTCTTTTTTGTTGTATCTATTGCTCTTGATGAATTTTTTCTTTTGTTCTTTTCTTAAACAAACAAACAAAACCAAATCTTTGTTATAAGAGAAGATTTTCAGGGAAGGGGAGGAAATCTAGGTTATATAAAACCAAACAGTGTCAATAAAATCTATTTTTAAATGTTAGATCCTTGAAGACAAGGGGATACCCAGCATTTAGCACAGTGCTTGGTACATAATAAGTCTTAAATGCTGTCACGAATGAATGAAATCCTTTTATTCATTCATTCATGTGTTGTTCACAGAGGCAGAATTACATAGTGAAAAATTTCTGAACTTGGAGAAATCATGAGCTTAATCCCTAGTTTAGCTACTCATTAGTTGTGATCCTCTGTAAATAACTTAACCCATTTAGGCCTTAGTTTCCACATGTCTAAAATGAGGGAATTGAATTTCCTGTTCCTAGGGCCTCTCACATACTGTATAGTCTATCAGTCAAACTTTTTTCCCCACATATGAGTCTTATTTACCCCCAAATATTATCAGACTCTTGAAGGCAATCATACAATTATTTATTAACATATAGTCTAATCTTTTAATATGTATGCATCTCATTTATCCAAATGAATCTTCTTATAAGAATACTCAATTAGGAATCATAGGATGAGGGTTTGGATCTTACCTTTGCTAATGGCTAGTTTTGTAACTTTCAACAAATCACTTAGCCTTCCTGAGCCTCCCATTTCTCATCTATAAAATGATGAGTCTATGTTAAATATACTCCAAGTCCTTTTCCATTTATAAAACCTCTTATTCTGTGTACACTCCATGCTCCCCTCAGAAAACTAGTAAATGTTTAGCATCCTATAAATATTTGTTGACTAATTCCTTTCAGTTGATTTTTCTTTGGAAACTGGGACTACAGCACATGGAAAGAGGCAATCAAAACAAATAATTAAGGGAGGGACAGTTATTTCTGTTTACAAACACTGAAGGGAAAGACTAGCTGGAACAATATTTGATTCTAATGAAGCTGCGTGTGTGAGGACAGTAACAGACAGACCACCCCCCATATGTTTAGAATCAGTGGAGATATCCTGTGCTTACTATTCATTGGAGAGATGAAAGAAAAAAAACTTGCAATGAAAAAGAAACAACTCGTTCAGAATGTTAGAGTGCCAGGGATGGGAGGGGGGAATCTTAGATGCCAGGAAGGCACTAGGGCAGCAGCTCTTAACCTATTTTTGTGGGTCACAGCCCACTCTGGCAGTCTGGTAAAGCCTATGGATTCTTTAGAATTATGTTTTAAAATAATTTTAAAATGCTAAATTTCAATTAGAAGTTAGGGAAAGTAAAGATTAATTTTTTCCCTCATCCAAGTGCATGGGCCTCCTGAAATCTCTCCACTGTCATCTTGAGGTTACAAATCCCCGCACTTTGGAGATGTTTAAAATATATACTAGTAATATTAGATTCTGTGCTCCTCCTCCCACCTTCTATTCATCCAAGGCATTATTAACACAATGCTGGCAACACTTGCATTTGGGTTTGATTTATTTTTTAATCATTAGTAAATTGAGAGACTTCTGTGTCGGGTACACTCTGTCCAGCCAGTAATTTATACCGGCCGGGGTTGCATCTAATCCCTTGGTCTTCTAATAGGAACAGTAATTGGAAGAGCATGGATCTTTTTTTTTTAATATAATGGGCCGATGTTGAGTTCCACTGCTTTGGCCTCAAAATTCAGAGAAAAGTTAAATTGTTACAAAAATAAATACTCTTCAAACATTTACTCTGCTGCATCTGACTGTAATTCCCTTGACACTCACAACTGAGCTCTGAGAAACGGCAATGAGAGAAGCAATGAGTAAAGTCAGTGGCCAAAAGAAGGGTAAATAAACCAGCAACTGCTAAAAACATAAGGGGGCTCTTTTGGGCCATGGCAATATTACCCAGGATCAAGAAGCTGTAATATGTCTGCTGGCAGTAAGAAATTAGGAAAGGGCCTCCACACTCTTACAAAAGTCAGGACTATTGACAAGTGGTTCCAGTAGGTCCATGTTGGGCATGTCAGGCGTAGCTATTATGATGAAAAGAAATAAGTTGGAAAGAAAAAAATTGAAGCAGAAATAGTAGCTGCCATATGGAGTCCATTGTGGCCAGACCTCTTTAGAGGAAAAGCTCTACAAAAAAATGTCATAAACAAATAGAAAGAAGATCTTAGAACTTTACAGCTTGAAAGAAAGACCAGTAGAGTTATGGTATATTGCCTTCACTTTACAGATGATCAAACTGAGGTCTGGAGACTCTGCTGCAGCTGCACAACTAATTAGCAAGAGAATCATAGGATTTGCGAGTTGGAAAAGACTTTTTTCAAAGCAAGGGTTTTAGCCTTTCTTTTTATGAGTCCTGGACCTCCTCAGCAGTCTAGTGATGCTATGGACTCCTTCTCAGAATAATGTTTTTAAGTATATAATATAAAATACAAAAGAAATCTAGGGTGAACAGTGGACAGAGTGTTGGGCCTGGAGTCAAGGAGACATTAGTTTAAATCTAGCATAAGACATTTATTAGCTGTGTGACCCTGGGCAAGTCACTTAACCTCTCTGTGCCGCAGTTTCCTTATCTGTAAAATGGGGATAATAATAGCACCTACGTTTAGGGTTGCTGTGAGGATAAAATTAGATGATATTTGTCAAGCACTTTGCAAACCTTAAAGTTCTATTTCCATTCTGTGGCTGCTACTCCTTTCTCTCTCTTCCCCCCACTCCCCTACCTTTCTCTATCTGAAAAAAATTCACATGATTCACGTTAAGAACTTTCCCACCCCACATATACTAAAGTAGTATACCCATGCATACACCCCACTATAATGTCTTTTGCAGCCTTTATGTGAAACCTTCCGAGGAGAGGGAATTGCCCCTCTCCAGGCAGCCATTTCCACCTTTGGGCAGCTGTAACTGCTAAGAAGCTCCTTCTGACAGCTGGGTCTCTTTTAGTATTTCATGCCTGATTGACTAGATTCTGACATCTCTTTTTAACCATCCACTTCTTATAAATAACTGGTAGTTTATTTTTTTAAAGAAACAGAATGGTTATTTATAGTAGAATAAACTGAAACTGTATTTAGAAACTCTGTGTGTGTGTACTATCAAAATCTTATCTTCATACTTTTTTTTTAAAACCAAAATGGTAAACAGATTTTTTTTGGGGGGGGGCAGATGGTGGAGCCAAGGCCGGGACTTGCCTGTGCTCTCTTCCAAAACTCTCCAAATACCTATAAAAATGACTCTAAACAAATTCCAGAGCAGCAGAACGCATAAAAAGAGGGGGTAAAAACAAATTTCCAGCCTAAGACAACTTACAAGTTTAGCAGGAAAGGTCTGTTGCACCAGGCTAAGAGAGGAACGCAGTCCAGTTCAGGCTCCAGAGCAGACATTGAGGTGACTGAGTTGCTGGCAGCTGTAGCAGTTTCCAGACCTCTCAGCCCACAGACACCAGGCACAACTTAGAAGGTGAGCAGGAAGGGTGTGTTGCCCCAGGATAGAGTAGAACACAGTCCAGTGAAGGCCTTACCAGCACAGCCAGTACCAGCAGGCCAGGAGCAGGCCTTGGGAGTGACTGAATCAGCAGTGGCAGCAGCAGTGGCTGCTTTTAAGTCTCCCAGTCCACAGATGGTTAGGGGGTTGAACAACTGGTCAGAAGGAGATTTTGGGGTCTTTTTGTTAACACTGAGGCAGGACTCTGTTGCTTTGCCCACACTTGGATCCGCGTCTCAGTCCTGGGTGGCAGTCTCAGGGCAAGGAGAAGCACTAGCATAGCAAAGCTTGCAGCAGCAGTGGAATGGGGACCCTCCTCACAGTTTCAAGGCAGAAGAGTGCTTTTTATCACTCACAGACCAGAGCACAGGCAAAGAGAGTAGAAAACACCACCTTGGAAGAACTGAAAACTCACAGGTTCCTAGAAGTATCTCTGAAAACAGCTGCACAAAACCCCTGAAGCTTGGGACAGTGCTCCCTGGAAGTGGAACCCTACTTTAACAAACAGTTAAAAGTCAAGCAATATGCTGGGAAAATGAGCAAACATTGGAAAAATAATTCTGATTATAGAAAGTTATTTTGGCAACAAGGAAGATCAAAACACACACTCAGAAGAAGACAGCAAAGTCAAAGTTCCTACATCCAAAGCCTCCAAGAAAAATATGAATTGATCTCAGGCCATGGAAGAGCTGAAAAAGGATTTTGAAAATCAAATAAGAGAGGTAGAGGAAAAATTGGGAAGGGAAATGAGAGTGATAAAAGAAAATCATGAGAAAAGAGTGGACAGCTTGGTGAAGGAGGCACAAAAAATTACTAAAGAAAATAACACCTTAAAAAACAGACTAGACCAAATGACAAAAGAAGTCCAAAAGCCGATGAGGTGAAGGGTGCCTTAAATAGTAGAATTTGCCAAATGGAAAAGGAGGTCCAGAAGCTAACAGAAGAAAATAATTGTTTAAAAATTAGAATGGAGCAAATGGAAACCAATGACCTTATGAGGAAGCAATAAAACAAAGCCAAAAGCATAAAAAAAGAAGACAATGCAAAATAACTCATTATAAAAACAGCTGACCTAGAAAATAGATCCAGGAGAGATAATTTAAAAATTATTAGACTACCTGAAAGCCATGATCAAAAAAAAAGAGCCTTGTCATCATTTTTCGAGAAATTATTAGGGAAAACTACCCTGAAATTCTAGAACCAGAAAGTAAAATAGAAATTGAAAGAGTCCACCAATTACCTCCTGAATGAAATCCAAAAATTCAAACTGCCAGGAATATATATAGCCAATTATAATCAAATTCCAAAGTTTCCAGGTCAAGGAGAAAATATTGCAAGCATCCAGAAAGTATTGTGTCAGTCAGGATAACAGGGTAACAGTCAGGGTAACATAAGATTTAGCAGCTTCTACATTAAAGGATCTGAGGGCTTGGAATATGATATTCTGGAGGGCAAAGGAGCTAGGATCAAGGATCACGTGCCTAGCAAAACTGAGTATAATCCTTTGGGGGGGAAATGGATATTCAATGAGATAGAGGACTTTCAAGTACTCTTGATGAAAAGAGTAGAGCTGAATAGAAAATTTGACTTTCAAATACAAGATTCAAGAGAAGTATAAAAAGGTAAACCAGAAAGGGAAATCATAAGAAATTTAATAAGGTTAAACTGTTTATACTCCTATGTAGAATATAAAGATAGATGTGGAAAGATGATGTTTGTAACTCATAAGAACTTTCTTATTATTGGGGTAGTTAGGAGGAGTCTATATAGTCAGAGGGCATAGGTGTGAGTTGAATACAAAGAAATGATATCTAAAAAATAAAGTTAAGGTATGAGAGAGAAATATACTGGGAGAAAGAGGAAGGGAGAGGTAGAATGGGTAAATTATCACACATAAAAGAGACAAGAAAAAGTTTTTACAATGGAGAAGAAGAGGGAGGTGAGGGGAATGAGTGAACCCTATTTTCACTAGAATTGGCTCAAAGAGGGAATAACATACACAAGCAATGGGGTATAGAAATCTCTCTTACATTTTGGAAAGTAGAAGGGGAAGCGGATGAAAGAAGAGGGAGGGGTGATAGAAGGCAGGGCAGATTGAGGGAAGGTGTAGTCAGAAGCGAAACACTTTTGAGGAAGGACTGGGTGTAAGGAGAGAGAGAAGAGAATAAACAGGGGTAGGGGGAATAAGATGGAGGGAAATACAGTTACCAATAGTAACTGTGAAAAAATTGAAGCAAGTTTCTCTGACAAAGGCCTCATTTTTCAAATATACCGAGAACTGTTTCAAATTTGCAAAAAATAAGAGCGATTTCCCCAATTGATAAATGATTAAAATATATAACCAGTTTTCAGATGAAGTATCTATAGCCATCTATAGCATATCTATCCATAAAGCTATCTATAACCATATGAAAAAAATATTCTGACTCCAGTATTGATTGGAGAAACGCGAATCAAAACAATTCTGAGGTACTACCTCATATCTATAAGATTGGCTAATAGGACAGAAAAGGTAAATGACAAATATTGGAGGGGATGTGGGAAAAATGAGACATTAATGTGCTATAGGCAGAGTTGTGAACTGATTAGAACATTCTTTCTTTTTTAGTTTCAAAAAGCTTTTATTTGTGGCTCCCCAAAAGGCAAAATATCAGAAAATGATCCACTGCAGACATGTTTTATAGTAAAGAAATCATATCTTTATCCCTTCCTTTCCCTCAAGCATATATGCTTTCATCTTATTATGAATATTTAAGAGCAGTTTTCCATGTTTAGATACATGACTTGTTTAAAAAGGCATCTATAATTATGGCCTTGCATCGTTCTGTACATGACTAGTAGTCATTGTGCAGCTTCTCTGTAGTCTCAGCCACATATTGTTACATAATTAGAAAGCTCTTTTGCCCAATCTAACAAAATATTTTAAGGTTGTATTCTACTCCCCTGTTATCTGCTGGAAAGAGAGGAATCTCCAAGTTTTTCCTAACTGTGGTTAGAACACTCAGTATTTGAGGAAAAAAACACCACCTAAATTATTACAAGTTGTTGGTCATAAACTTAGGGAGGTGAAGCTCAAAACTAGATGTGTTAAGTTGTCTCTTCCCTCAAATGGATAATTAGAAAAAGAGATGATTTGTCTATTAGGTCAGTTAAAGAAATCTCCTTCTTGCAATGCTCCTAAGCGGTCCCTTTCCAAAATGCCAACCATATTAGGTGACTGATGACAGGGCCTTGTCTCCGAGCGGCAGACCGCCTGGCATGGTGGCAGCAGCAAGGGGCAGGAGGAGGAATGAGGAGGAGGAGCCGCAGCCAGTGTGGGTGCTGGTTCGTTGATTAAAACATTCTACAGAGCAATTTGGAATTATTCCCAAAGAGCATATTACAAAAATATTTATAGCAGCTCTTTATTGGGGAAAAGAATTAGAAATTAAGGGTATGCCCATTAATTGGGGAATGGCTGAACAAGTTGTAATACGTAATTATGACACGATACTACTGTACTATAAGAAATGACAAGCAGGATGCTCTCAGAAAAACCTGGAAAGACTTGCATGAGTTGTTGCAAAGTGAAATATACTGGGTACAAAGTAACAGCAACGTTGTAACATGATCAGCTGTGAATGAAGCTATTTTCAGTGATACTACTATCCATGACAACTCTGAAGGACTTAGGATGAAAAATGCTTTCTATCCCCTGAGAGAACTGATGATCTCTGAATACAGATTGAAGCATACTTTTAAAATTTTTACTTTCTTCATTTTTCTTGAGTTTTTGTCTATGCTTCTTTCACAACATGACTAACATGGATATGTTTTGCACGACTACACACGTATAACCTATATGGAATTAATTGCCTTCTCAAATGAGGGGATGAGGAGGGAGGAAGGGAGAGAATTTAGAACTCAAGAGTTTTAAAAACAAATGTTAAAACGTGTTTTTACATGGAACTGGGGAAAAATTAAATACTAAATTAATACAAAAACCCCAAAATGGAACTGAAATTCGAGATGTACATGCTGAATTTACATTTATTAAAGTAAGTAGTCAGCAAAATGTAAACTGTTTCTGGCAAACAGCCTGATTCTGTCTCCTAGTACCTGCTCATATGACTTTTTTGTGTGTCATTCACAACATAGGGGGAAGAAAAAATGTCGTTTGTATGTTTTTGGCAGGGCAATTAGGGTTAAGTGACTTGCCTAAGATCACACAGCTAGTACATGTGTCAAACGTTTGAGACTGGATTTGGACTCAGGTCCTTCTGACTCCAGGGCTGGTGCTCTACTCACTGCGCCACCTAGCTGCCCCAGAAACAATGTTTTTCCATGTTTTCCTTCACGTTCTGGAAATTCTCCTTTCTTTTTCTCCTGTAATTGATGGTCCCAGAGACCAGCAGATGATTCGGTAACCTGGCTTCCTGGTTGCTAGTGGCTTTTGTGCTTGCCTGACGGCAAACTAGGGGAAAGACACTGACCTTGGCTGAGAACATCCAGGTCTGGTACACTCTCTATCCCAGCCCTTCTTTTGTCCAGCTCCTGAACACAGTTTTCCAAGGGCTTTGAGGCCTGTGTAGTATGATAGTGCCATAAATCTAGACTTCTGGGAAAGCATTTGAGGTATATGTGGGAGGTTTGCTGCATTTTGTTAATATTCAAGGGGATGTCCATGGGTCTTCCCTCCAAGTTCTACAATACCTCGCATGACTCATTTTTAAGTCATCTGAGGTTTGCTAAGCATTTTCCCCCAGAAAACCCCTTCTTCTGAGAGAGGTGGGGCAACTATTATAATTCTCATTTTATAAATGACGCGATGTCCAAGAGAAGTAAATGATTTGAACATGGTTGCCTGGTGTGGACAGGAGTGAGGCAGGCCTTAACCGCAGACCTTGCTTGATGCCAAGTCCTATACTCTTTCCACTTTGCCATACTTCCTCTCAGTGTAGCTAAACAAAGTTCCCCACCAACTGAAAAAGTTCTCTTGCAGTAGAGTCCAAAAGAGCTTTTAATGTAAAGGGAATAGAAATACTCCAGCCACTTGGTCACTGGTCTGGGGCAGGGCAACTGAGGACAATGCTCTCCATTCTCCCCAAGGAAAGAACCAGGCCCACAGCTATAACTGGGCCAGGGGAGCTGATGTGGAGTGCTGCCTGTAGCTAAGAAATGAGCTCTAGCTGGAGGCTGAGATGTGGGTTCTGGGTGTGTATGTGTATGTGGAGACACATATCCTGAGAACTCTACTCTGATGAAATTGTGGCCAATGAGGGGAAAAAAGGCCTGGTTATCGCTGGTGCTGACTTGGGTGGGAGAGAGAGCACTGATGGATGGTTCAAGCGATTGCTGATACTCCTGGGTCCTTATGGCCAGGTCAAGAAGCAACTCCAAAAAGATGCTATTGACCTTTTAAACTTCCTACTCTGGGACAAAATACCAGAGTGCCTACCCTGATTTGACTCTGGCTACTCCTAATCTTTGATGTTCACTCCCATATTGCAAAACTGTCTATTTTTTATGTTTATGGTATCTTGCCAAAAACATTTTTTGGAGGGAGGAAGGCAGGGCAATTGGGGTTAAGTGACTTTCCCAAGATCACACAGCTAGTACATGTGTCAAGTGCCTGAGGCCACATTTGAACTCAAGTCCTCCTGACTTCAGGGCTGGTGCTCTACTCACCGCACCACCTAGCTGCTCCCTTGCTAAAAACATTTGCAAAATGTAAGATGCTTCTCCCCCCCCCCCAAAAAAAAGAGGTTAGGATTCCTTTTTTTTTTTTGCAAGGGTCCAAATGCAGAAGGGAGAACATAAATTCTGTTGCACAAATGAGAAGTTCTCATGGCTCCTCAAAGCTCTGTCAATCAAAGTGAAAAATCAAAGTATCGGCATTTAAGAAACAGACTTGAGAAAGTCTCAGGGAGAAAAGTCAACGGGAAAATCTGAACTAAGTCGTTTTCTTCTAAATGATTGTAGTTCTTTAGGGGCTTTGGAAATTCCCTTGGAAAGTCTAAGAAAATGGAGATAGATGCCCCCAGCACAAAGTACAGATTAACGTTTGCAAACATTAGGTCAGGCAGGAGTGACCACAGATTAGAGTATTTCTTAATATGCCACCCCCACCTCTCTGCTCAAGCTGCTCCAGGGACCGTAAAAAGTACAGCAGTGAGTGAGCAGTGAGGTTCCCTTGGCTTCAGGAAAAACAAATGAAATTTTGCACAAACCTGAACTCAATAGGGTCAGGCCAACCCAACATCATCCAGAGAATGTTCTTTCTTCACCAGCAAAGTATCTTTTTGTTTGTTTGTTTTTTGTTTTTTTGGCAGGGCAGTTGGGGTTCAGTGACTTGCCCAAAGTCACACAGCTAGTACATGTGTCAAGTGTCTGAAGCTGAATTTGAACTCAGGTCCTCCTGACTCCAGTGGTGGTGTTTGACTCACTGCACCACCTGGCTGCCTCAAAGTATCTTTTTTTTTTTTTGTAGTGACTAAGTGAGCAGATGATGTCTGCCTAGTACACAAATTTATTGAGTTTATGAAAAATGAAAATAGAGATGAGGTTTCTTGGAAGAGTTAATTAAGGAGAGAAAGGAGCCAGGCTCCTAGGGCCAGGCTTTGTTTTGTAAAGCATGATAAGGAACTATAGGAAAGGGACTCCTCTAAGCATGGGAAACTCCCAGGTAATGTCTGCAGGGCAATGAGCTCAGCTTAGTTTAAGAAAACATGGGGAATTTCCATTGAAAGGAAGAGATTTTGCCGCTAGCATCATAGTCCACAGATTATAAAGAGAAGTCAAGGAATATGTCACATAGAACTCATCTGAAAGGTTTGTGCGAGGAAACTAGTGGGTTATGCATGTTGTTATCTGCTTTGGGCTGGTGGACAAAGGGAGTGTTTTTTCTAACTGGCTTTTTGGCTTGGACTAGATATTTCTCTATCTAGCCTACCTGCTGGGAACAACATTCACTTTATCAAACCAAGGCCTAGAATATTATGGACTGAACAGAAACTTCAGAATTAGAAGGCCTTAAGCCAGGTCTATGCATTCATATTGGATAGAACTGAAACATTTGCTTCATTAACTAATTAACCTATAGTTAGGGTGTACGTGTGCGTGTGTGTGAGTGTGTGGGTGTCAGCGTCCATACACATTATACTTGAGTTTAAGATGTGTCTCAAATAAGCTTGATAAATGGTGTTAGTGGGATAGAAGGAAAGCATACCAGAGAGTACCTGCCACAGGCGGGAAGCTTATTAAATACTGTTGTTTCTCTGTCATCAAGGCTTGTGAATTCTTTTAGAGGCCTCTACATTTAGCACGCCAGACAAAAGCTTGAGTTGCTATACATTAGTTATAGGAATTCTTGTGTATAAAATGATTCTTCAAGATAGAACCCAAGAAATAGGTCTTCAGCTCTTCCTATACCATTAAAACGAAATGAGTATAGATCTTTGGCCTGAAGTCACTGTGATGGGGTGCTTGTGCTTGGACCCTAATTCTAACATCACATTTCCCCTTAGCCTCTGCCTGGGTACCTGTGCCTGTGGCAGAATTCCAATTTCAGAACACATCTGCTTCTCAAACATATTCTTTCCCAGGCAGCCTCTCTCTAGCTAAAGGTCAGTGTGCCCTAAAATCATCTCTGCTTCTTCCTCAGTAAGCAGCTATGCCCAATTATAGATTAATTCAGGATGCTGATAACGGACTATACACTGAGTCTAACATGTATCCTAGACATAGTCAAATGTATACTCCCTTACATTAATCTTGTCTAACAAGACACGTGATGGAATCCACCCGGATATTCCCAGTCAGCCGTGAACTTTTGGTGACCTAGTGATGTTTCACAGGCAAAACCACACCCTTGGGTAGCCCCCCTTTGGGCTATTTTCCTGTGAACTCTAGGTAAGATACCTGCACAGTAGATACAAAAAGTGCATGTTCCTTTAAGAACTGATCAACCTTTAATCACACCCTGACCACTCCCTAATCCCACCCCAACACACCTAATTGACAGGTTTCATCCCTAAATCTTGTACTTAAACTTTCCCTGCAGCCCTGTATGGTTGCAGGTTCCCTAAGAACTCTTGCATAAAGCGTAACAAATCTTTGTCTTCTTGACTTAAAGAATGCTTGGGTCCACGAATTCATTCCAGGCAGCCTTGCCTTGGGAACTTTGGCTTGGGATTTCTACATCCCTGGGTTCATTTCTCCCTCTACAACTGGATAATTGCTTTAATTTTCTCTCTTACTCTACATATGCAGACAATCTGGCAATGACTCACAAAAAATACTCAGTAGAGAATCCATCTCTTTCAGTGTTAAAATTTGATAGACATTTTAAAAATATATAAAATAATATTAAAAAGGAAAACAGATGAAAAGTAGAATGAGCACAGTTATCTCACAATCAGCCCACTTGGCTTTGTCTGTGTTTACACACAGAGCTGTGAAGCTGAGTGCTGTGTGGTGCAGGCACAAGGTATTGCTGTCTTGCTCATTTTTACGGAACATGCTGTTGGTTTCACACATTTGCTCATTGCTTCAGTGAGTAGAAGAACTGGTCAATTCTATTAGAAATCTGTTTTTGACATTTGAGTTTTTTTTTTATTGAGTCCATTAACTGTCAAAGTGACTTGTGCAAGAACTCTTCTTGGCAACCTCTTCCGAAGGAATGAGGGAGCATCCTATGTAATGGACTTACAAATGATGTGAAATTACATTTTATTTATGAGGTAGTGATAGACTGGTTCTTTGGAAAAAATAGGTTGTAAACTGAATGGACCTGCTCTGGCATGGAATGAGTAGGTTAAAAAAACAAAGACAAACATTCTGATTCTGTGATTCTGATTGTGATTCAGGCACAATATGGATTACAATGTTATTGTCCGAATTCGGTTTAGATGGCTATAGGAAAAGCACATTTCTCTGCACACTTGGAAAGGCTGCAAAGGGAGGAGCACAGATAGTTCTACGTCTAGGTTGTGCCTCCATTCTTGAGTGTTCTGATTCACTGGCAAAGGGCAGATTCCTTGTTCACATTCTGTAGCTGGTTTTTATGACTCTCAAAGAGCAGGTGTAGTAGGAAGGCCGAATTTATGATCTCAAAAAGGATCATATAAATATCTGAATGGTTCGAAATCTTTGGGTATACAGAATTCTCCAAGCAGAAGGCATCAAAAAATTTATTCAGGGCCCAGAGCAACAAATTAGCGAACCAACCTCCCCATTCCAGTATTGTGAACACAAGCCTCCAGGCCCAGTAGGCCCGCCTCACAAGAGTAGCCAGGAGGCCACAGAAAAATAAGATGGCATAAATCATATTCACCAGCCTCAAGACCTC
>JAQQSZ010004890.1:0-14024 GCA_028646595.1 Phalanger gymnotis
GCCTGGGGATCTCGGCTGGTTTTGGGTGCCCAGCTTTCTCCCAGCCTGTCTCCCACGTGGGTTTCCCAGCCAGCTGCTTCCGCTTTGGTCCTGTCCAGAGCAGCTCCACATGCTGAGCACTCTCCTAGCCCATAAATTCGTTCCTTCAGCCTTTCAGACTTTCCTGGCTGGGAAATTTGCCCCACTCAGACTTCTCGCGGTTTCTAACTCTCTCAAATCTGCTCAAATTCACTTTTTTATAGGAATCTGACAGAACTTGTGAGAGAGCTCTGTTAAGATGCTGTTTTCATGTGGCCATCTTGGCTCTCCCCGCCCCCTCGCCCCGCCCCATGTACTTTCTACCTCATAACCCTGCTTCCTAAGGAGTTCTTTGGAGTTTATCACTTGGTTTTCTCTTTCTACTTTTTCCTATTCCCTTCTTTTTGCTAGGAATGGGCAGCATCACTGCCAGATAAATGCAAACTTTCTAGTTTCATTGACTCTCCCTTCAGAGTAGCGCTAATACCAGTGAGAAGTTGAAAACAACGTTTGCTGTGAATAAAAGGAGGAGCATGTTTTAATGGACAGAACACTGCACTGGGCAGAGAGGGCTTAACGAGAATCACCTCTGTGAGCCTCCTTGGTATTGTGTGCTCTTCAAAACCGGAAGTTGTTGGGGAGCTTTTATTTCAAAGTAAAAAAAAAATGCTTTTGGATTCTATATTGCTTTCCATTGATCTTACTCCTACTGTTGTACAGCTTTGATTCCTGTCAGTTAAATATTCATTAAGTGCACATAATATACAAAACATATCTAGGCTTGGGTAGGGGAGCTACAAAGCTACATTTTTAAGTGGCCTCATGGAGGTTACATTCTAGTAAGTGGAAGAAACACATAAGCAGATAATAAAATACAACATAAACTTTTTCGTAGAGAGGTGTAAGAGTGCTATGAGATGTCGAGGAAGGAAGGTGGCTGTTGATGATGATGGCCAGGATGATTGAAAGTTTCAAGGATGATTCATTTGAATTGCTCTTTAAAAAACTGAGTAGGAATTCAAACCCAGTGATTTGGAGTCAGAAAATGGGGGTTTAAATCCAGGCTCTACTCTTTACAACCTATATGTCCTTGGGCAATGCATTTCACCTCGATTCCTCATCTATAAAATAAAGTGGGTACACCCAGTGATTTCTAAGGTTCTTTTTCCTTCTAGCTCTAAGTTATAAGATCCTACATAAGCTTCCATATATTTAATGGAGAGCTTTCTTTAGTGTAGAGAAAGGTGCTTTAAAGAGTATTACTTTGATCCTTTTCTGTTACAGATACAAGTCCAACTACTGCTCTCAGAATGCAAGAGGAACTGTCCTCTCCTCCATTAGCAGTGCTACAGTTTGGAGTACCTCTACTTCGAGAAGAGGCATGGGAGCTGTGGCCCAAGGAGAAGCAAGCAAACTTGCACCTTGAATGTGCAAGATTTCTCCAGGATTGGGCCTGCCGATGTGAGAGTTGCAGTGGAGGGGACTTTGTCCCCTTCCACCGTTTTGCCATTGCTCCTGTTGAAAGCTCCTTTGTGACATCCTGGTTTTTCAGGGCTCAGAATAGCAGCTCTAAGCTCAGAGAGGGGACCAAGTTGCAGAAGCCCTCTGCCCAAGGTAATCATGGGGTGACAGGACACATACTAGTAACATCTCCCAGATACCTAGTGGTCATTACATTTGTGTTCCTCTTTTTCAAAAGACTATAATTAAATAATGAAGGAAGAGAAAAAGGATGGAAAGGAAGTACAAGTGAGAAAAACCATTTTTTTTTCCTTTAGAGATAAACAATAGATATGATAGAGAAGGAATTATGGAATGGATTGTGGGATGAGTAAAGAATTAAAATGAGAGGAAACCAGTGGCCATGCTTGGAAACACGGCTTTCTGGTTTGCTGTTGCAAAAAGATTTTATCATCATTTTTTTTTCTTGGCAGGCTCCATTTCTCTGCCCCTAATCTGGTATCCTGACTTCTGCTATGGGTACTGACTGTAAAGCCGCCTCAACACTTCTGTTTTAGATTGGACAGTTGCGCATTCAAATGATGCTGAAGAAATAATGAAGACCTTCCCAGCAGGAACCTATTCAGTGAAAACTTCACAGGCCCCAAGTCAAGGTATTTTCCTTGCATTCTCCCTGTTAAAGAGATACAGCAACAGTCTAAGTGGAAATTAGTCCATCATAGTGAATGAATACTCATTCCATGTAATACTAGGTATTGAAATGTGTGATATTAAGAAAGGAGACTAGTCATGTCTTTCATGAGCTTTCAGGAGGTTCAGATAAATATATAAAAATGCAAATGACAGGGATATAGTTTCCAAATACTAGCTACTCTACTGAAAGCCTCAAGCAGAAGATTCCTTTCCCTAAGGTGTATTCTAGTGCTTTATAGATCGTTAGCAACTTGAGAGAGAAGTAGGGGAAAATAGAAAAACACGTATAGTTTATTAAATTGACTTGACTTAGAAGCCCCTCACTATTGAGGAACAATCAGGAATTAAGTTAGAGTGGCTCTGAAATTGTCAGTGTGAAAATGATACTAGATTTGTAAAAATGCTGTTTAAGTACAGGGAAATATCTAAAGCAAAGGCTCCCTGAATAGCTATAGAAAGAAGTGCTTTAGGCAGTGGAAAGGCTAAAAGAGAAGAAATATTCTTGTTTTCTGAGGAGCTCTTCTAGCTCCCATGGAGTTTGGGTAGGTTTTCACATAGAGTCACAGATTCTCTATATTAGGTGGATCTTCCTGAGGTCATCTTATCCCTGCCCTTCCCTAGGAAGTACAAGCTGTCCTTGAGCCCAGACATGGAATGCCGTCCTTTGGAGAGCCTTAAGGAGGGGATTCAGTGGCCTCCCTCAGCTCTCTCACTCAATGATAGGAACATTCTTCAACATCAGAAGGTTTATTCTCTTATTTAACTTGAATCGATACTGATCTGCTTCAAAGAAATCAAACTATTCTCTCATCCTTCCTGTTGAGGCTAAGAGTGGATTGGGATTTTCTTCCCAACCACATTACCTTCACATAATCAGATAATATCTCTTCTGTTGGTGTCATTTTCAGACTTCCCTATTTTGATTTGTGAAGAGGAAGTGACACCTATACTATATCATCAATGCCAGAGGTTGAGACTCAGTCAAGGCCAAGTAGACAGAAGCCATGGATGTTACTGGTCATAATGGCTTTTGGAAACCTAGGCTCTATTGTTCCTCTGATAATCTCTTTTGTCTGGTGTCTTGAGCACTGAGAGTCAAACAGCTATTCAGACTTGGTTACAATTCTAATCTGGACAGTTCTTACTTATCTGTACTGCTATAAGTCAGCCATAGACTGGATAATCTAAAACCAATACATAAACTAAAGCTTTTCATACACACACATACATGTACATATTTGTATTATCACAACTTTTTTTGTTTGTTTCTTTGTGTATTTACCTTCCTAATTTTGTATTGCTTATGGTAATATTAGCATTTATTTACACTTCAATTTATATTGGGAAAGACAGTTTGGACATGCTTGAATGTCCGGGGGGACTCAAATATTGCTATAATTAATTGAGAGTTAACTATATTCTATTTTTTTCTCCACAGAGAGTTTTCAGTTTAATAAGAAAAGTTTCAGGAATCAAGATCGTCTCAGGTAGACCAGAGTGTTGGAGTTTAATGAAATTAATAAAGAAAATTCTATCCTAAGTGAGGGGGGGGTCATCAGTCCAGATAATACATAGGACTGGGTAATCCAAAAATTAATTTACAAGTAGCTAAATATAAATTGAGAGGCGGTACGGTGTAGTGAAAAGAACACTAGACTTGGAGGCAGGAGGCCATAGCTTTGACACTAACCTCATCATCTTTGGCATCTCATCTCATCATTTCCAGCCCATTTCCTGGTCTATACCATAGGAGATAGTACTTGCACTCTGTGCTTCACAAGGTAGTGGGGAGAGATCTTTGGATCCTTAAAATGTTTTGTAAGTAAATTGGATTTGGAATGCATGTTTGATGACATACGTTTGTTTTCCCAATTATGTTTGGCTCATGCTGATCTTAAAAAGAATTTGTATTTCCCGAGAATTAGCTAGATGTTTCCATATCATATACCTCATCCAATCGAAATTCCTTTGCCTAGCATTCAGAGTCCTCTATAATTTGTTCCTAGTTTAACTGTTCTTGTTTTCAGCTACTACCCAAAATACACCGAGTTCTAGTCACATTGGTGGTGTTCAGTATTGTCTACATGCATAAGAAGTGCTCATTCATAGTCTGCTTTTGCTCATGCCATTGTCTGCTTGCAATGCCTTCCTCTATCGTGTCCAAGGACCCATATCTTATCAGTCATTAAACACCCACCTCAATATGTGTGACTTCTGTGAAGCCTTTCTGGACCACAGTAGATTTCTTGGTATTCACTCGGCAACTAGTCATGTGTACCCTTATGACATCTAATATATTATTATGTAGCTCTTCACACACACACACACACACACACACACACACACCCCTACCTTAGCTCCAAATAGATTAAGCTCTTTTAGGGTGAAACTTTTTCTTTTTTTTTAATTTCTCAATATACAGTGCCTTATACATAGTGTAAGGCCTTAAAGAATATTAGCTAATTGACACTAAATAATATACCAATATACCTGGTCCCTGTCCCTCAATGTCAGTGATGGAGAAGAGAGGTAATTCGATTGGATTAGAATTAGATGATTGCCAAATTATTGAAGTGCATTATAGTAAAAGGCAGCGGCAGTGTTGGTAGTTTAGATTATGCATTTGGTTAATAGAGAAATACCTTATAAAAAAGTTGGGCTTGAAATCTGGTCTTAGAACACCCATAGAAAGAGGAAGTCAAAGTGGTGAGCAAGTCATGGGGATGAGAAAACCAAGGTTGTTTATTGGAAAGATCACCGGACTACAGGTCAGGGGCCTTTGTTCTCCTTTTGACTTTTCTACTAACTTGTTGTGTGATCTCAGGTGAGTCACTACACCTCTATTAATTTAAGTTTCTCATCTGTCAAGTGAGGGAAGACTGGGCTAGCTGATTTTTGAGGTCATTTCATCTCTAGCATTTCAGGGTTCTATGATTCAAATTTGTTTTATATAAACTGTGTGTTCCCAGTGCCTAGAATGGCTCTCTGTATGCATTAGGCATTTAATGATTGTTTATTGGATTAATGAAAGTTGCCCTCCTCAGCTCTTTATCTTCCCTCCAAATAGAACAGAGCAGGAGGTTCTGGATCATGTGAATGAAAGCCCAGGCCAGCAATTAGAAGGAAGTGCTGAATATGGAGCCCTGTCAGTGTGGGGCCATCCTGGAATTAGTTCTTTCACCTCTGACACAACATTGTATAATAATTGAAGATAATGCCAGTGCTTTCTACTACTTGCTAGAGGCTGCAGCTGCTTCTTTGTACATGTCAGATAATTACATGGTAAGAAAATTCTGCATTCCTCCTACTATGTCTCTCATTTTATGACCCTTGGCTTTGGAGAATTAGAATGAAATTTCTGTTTTTTCAAACTTCCAAGTGGGAGATGAAGAGAAAAAGGTGGAAATGAGAGAGAGAAGGTGGAAAAGGAACAAACAGAAAATTAGAGAATCTAGTGAATAATTAGTAGGAGCAAGTGTAACATATTAAGTAAAGTTATCCCAAAAGTTAGCTCTTCCCTTAGGACTTGATAGAATAAATGTGTTGAGTATAGGCCAAAGACTCTACTCTTTTAACTCTAAACTAAGCCTAGTTTTAATTTTATTTCTAATTTTAACATTTACTATATTTTGCTTTAACCATGAACCTAACAATCTCAATTTTATTCTCTTATCCCAATCTCATCTTCCTGGCTTGAAGGCATTTTTTTTATTTGAAGAAAGCAACCGGCCTTGTGGGACAGCCCCCAGCATTCTCATTCTTAAAGAAACCTAAGCTGAAGAGCAGTCAATTTGAGGAAGCTACTTTTTGCAGTCTTTGAGCAGAGGTGAGAGTAGAGGAGGGATTTCTGAGAAGTTCTCATCGTTTCTATGAAGCCTACTTCTATTAGGAACTATCTCTAGGTGTATCGACCTCTGAAGCATCTTTAATTCTCATATACTGTCAGCTCGTAGTTATACAGGACTATATACATGGTATATTGACACGGTTTTAGTTCTAATACAACTTTTCACAGCCACTCAGTCCATTTCTAGGTTACCTTCTTTCGCTTGTCACTTGGGGAACACAAGTTTATTTTTAGGTTAGCTTAGCCTTATAAAACCTAGTAAGGATAAGTAAATCTTATATATGCGGTATATTTGAAAACTAAAGGGAAATTGTTTTTGAATTGTCCACTATTGTTGCGTTATCTGAGGTCCTGTTCCCTTCAGTTACTGTGAAGAATAAAATAAAGAGGCCTTTAGAACATGATTATGTATATTTTCAGACAGTTACTATGTAGTCTCCCCCGATTATTCTGTAGTCAAGTTAACTTGTCAGCTTTCTTAGGAGATCTGGGTGACCTTATGGAGCATCTGTCTTTGAGACAACCTAAAATAATCTTCCCCATTTTTCAGTTGTCCCATCCACTAACATTGCCCCCTCATTTCTCTTCTACCCCCACCATCTCCTTCATGTACATCCCCTTTGTCATTATCTCCAGAAGTGACAACCATTAGAAAGGTGAGTACAGAACTTGATGACTCCAAACTTCTTCCAGGTATCCTGGAGGCCCATAAACTATTTTTCATCCAGCCACCATTTAAATTACCACTTGTCTTGGCCCTGGATATAGACCACTTTTTTTTGGTTGCCCTTTCTCATACTTGCTGTGCCCTCCTTGCTTATAGATACACTTGGAGACTGGTCATGAATGTGGCTCTTGTCCCAGATCTCATCTCCAGCTTTCCATTGGCCCTAATCATATTCCCTAGTTAAAAAAAAAAGATTGATTGTGCAGACTTCGTGTGCTTTATTTCCATGCCCCTACTAGATCTTGTGTTTTTCAGGTGTGTTTCAACATGGGACAGATCACTTTGGCCAAGAAGCTGGCTAGGCAAGCTCTCCAACTGCTTAAAAGGAACTTTCCCCAAACTTGGCTTGGGATGGTCTTCCAGTCCTTCCTTGAAAAGTACCGGCCTTCCTACTCCCGGAGGCAGGCCCCTCTAAATCACAGCACCAAGTGAGATATTGGGGCCCACTATCCCTGATTCCCTCTGGAGCCACAAGGCATCTCCAACTAATCCAGTTCAGGGCTTTGAGCACTTGCAAGGTTGGAAAGGTGCCAGCATTGAACCTGCTCACCCGAGTGACTATGCTCCTCCATTTTCCAACTAGTTCACTGTTGTAATAACGTAAAATTTCATATTCCCTCAGTGGAGTATGGAGTTATACCATCTTCAGATGTGTTCACTGAGTTTTAAGGGCAAAGGATACTATTGAATTATAACTCCATAATTAATGAGCATATATACTCAAGTGTGAATGAAAAATTCATTTAACCAAAATAATAGAAATTCAAAGATTGTGCCCTTTAAAAAGCCTTCTCTTTGAATACTCTGCTTGTCAGGAGGGTTAATTTCACATTGAATAGAGGGTTGGGAGCAGTGGGAAGCCCGAGCCTCTCCCAGGTTTGTTGGTTCTGGAGATTGCCCCTGGCTGAGTAGACTTACATTTCTTCTGGTGGAGGGTGTGCCAACCACCCCCACCCCCCAACAGTGAGAAAAAGTTGGCAGTCCTGCAGCAGCGAGTGTGCTGCCTCTCCCTGCTTTGGCAGCTCTACAGCCTAGAAACCACAGCCAGCAGCCGCAGGTTTTCCTGGCTTGCTCCCCTTATGCAGATGAACTCAGCCGAAGAGTTTGTGAACCAAACTCAGGTGGGTTCCTCCTTCACCCCTCACATAGGCTTATTGAATTCAGAAGCTAGAGGGGGGGCCCTAGAAAAACTATTCCCTGAAGACTGCTGGTGTTGGCATATCTCCCCTATGTTCTCAGCTCAGCCTAACATAGCTAATCATGTGTTCGGCTTCTGCTTAAACCCAGAGAGCAACAAAAAAGTGATTCACTAATTTGCCCTTTTTTTCTTTAAGTTCATATGAGTGTGTGGCGCCTGGGAATAGTCAGGGGTAGCCTCTTCTAGGATCAACTGAGTAAGCCTAGAAACTGAATTGATTTCAAGGAGTCAGGCAATGCCTTGGAGAAATAATCTGTGCTATGTTGAAGGGAGTGGAAGTGCTGAGTAACCTCTTCATCTCCTTAGAATTATAGGACATAACAGAAGAATAAAACAATTAAAAATAACAAATAGCAGTAATCAGGTTCAGACTAGAATGGAGCAAGAGCTCTGTTTAATTCATTCAGTTTTTGTTGCAGCACAGTGTGCTGAAGCTTATTATGAAGGATAAAAGAGTAATGAGTCAGGGGGGTTTAAACAGCACAGTCTCATTAGAGAAGGTAAGGTTTGACAAATTTTGAAGCAAAACATCAGGGATCAATGAACAGTATGAAGCAAATGGCCTGTTTAAAGACATAGAAGTGAGAAGGAGCAAGTTGTGAATGGGGTAGAAGGCAAAATTGCTTGGCTGGATGGATAACTTGAAACATAATAGAGAAATACTGTTGGTGTGATGAAGGGCAGAGTGGCAGAGATGCTTCAAATTCCAGGCAAGCAAAAGGGAACACTTTTGCTCTTTACTCACAACATTCCTGCGAGGTACCAGTTTCACAAATGAAGAAACTGATTCCACTTGCCCACAGTCACCCAGCTAGGAAAGGTGAGATTCAAACTCAGGCTTTCTAACTCAGATTTCAGTGTTCTATAATAATGCACATTTACATAATGTTGCTTTACTCACAATACTCCTGTGAGATAAGGAGAACAAATATTAGCATTACTTTGTTACATATGAGGAAACTGGGACTCATAAAGGTTAAGTGACTTGTGTGTGGTTACACAGTGAATTGTTGGGGATGGGTTTTTAATAAGGTCTCCCTGCTCTGAATCTAAGGTCATTTCTGCCACATCATGATGGCCTCTACAAGCAAGAAGAAAGGGTTTTTGAGGGTGAGATCACTTTCTCCCTTTGTTTGTTATCCTCAGATTATCTCAGCCTATGTGGACTTCTCCCAGTTCTCTCAGAGCATGGGCTACAAGGAGGAGTGGCTGCACTATGAACTGATTGCTATCCAGAGGAGTACCCAGTGCACTGTTTCCAGGGAGGGCCTGCTGGTCACAACTCAGCTCATGCAGGCTCTGGCCTATAGCAAGCTTTGCCTTGGCCATCTTGACCTGTCCATCCACTTGGGTATTGATGCTTGGGATAGTTTTGAAGGGATCTCAGAGGATCAAGGGTCAGACATAGTTAGGCTCCATTCTATGTTTTCTAATCCTCTGCAGGTTATCAGGCTCATGCAATGTGCAAACAACTTACAAAACCAGCCATGGAGTATCTGGTCCTCTCAGTTCTCTTCAGATCTGCATTTCTGAAAAACAAGTATTAAGACTCTTTCACATTATTATATTCATTATCTAAGGAGGGTGGGTTCTCCCTAAGAAGTAATTCCTGCCCTATAAAAGGTAGATGTGATGAGATGCAGTTTCCCAGCCTCTCTTGGAGGCTTCATAGTATGTAGAGTGAGTGATCAGGGACCCAGTCAGGGCTGCCCCACGTCACTCAGCACAACTTGTTTGTGAGTAAGTTACATAGTTTTTTTTGTTGTGTTGTATTTTTTTTTTAAAAGAGATAGGAATTTCAAAGCCTCTGAAAATATAATGATTTGGCATTAGGTTTTTACTAAAATACTTTTTTTGTGGGGTGTAGAATGGGAACCATAGTATCTGATGTTGTATTCACGTATCTCTGAGTAGGGGAGTAGAATACTTGATTTCTGAGGAATGTTCTGATGTCCTTCTGTTTTGATATCTGCCCCCTTTCTACCATATTCGCATGACCCAAGTGGTTCCAGTATCTGTGTCTTCAACAGGTATGACTTGTGTATCCATGTGCTGGAGAGTCAGTGGGGGCTCATTTCTCAAAGTGACAGTGTCCTAGGCTTAGCCTACTTCTATTCTTCCTGCTTAGACTTATTGCTCTATGGTGAAGGTGAGTGTCATCCTGGGGTCTGTGGTAAACCAGGGAGGCATCAAGCTTCTGGCTGGGCTCAGGACATAAAACATGAGGAAAGTCTCAGACCTTCTCAAACTTAATACATGTTTCTGGACTCTTAAAAGTGTAAGTCTTTTTTTTTCAAACACATTGATTTCCCTAAATGTTCATGATTCTCTTTCCCACCACCCTCCACATCATCCTCTTGAGATGGCTTAGATTCCTTATCTGTCCACAGGGTTGCTGTGTCGGCCCTTTGGTGAGTGCCTACGATTCATCTCAGAGCAATGTCATGTTGGGTGTCCATTCTTCTCTGGCTATGTGGTAGTATGGGGCAATAGAACCTCAGTCAGAGCTGGGCTGGGAGATGGAAGGGGCTCCTAAAGAGAGTCAGTTGTTTCATGCCTCTAGGCAGGACTGCCCCTAACCCAGGGGCAGGGGTGGGGAACCTGTGGCCTTCTAAGTCCTTAGGTACAGCCTTTTATTAAGGGGATTTGTTCTGTGAAGTTTGTATTCAAAGGGCCACACTTGAGGACCTAGAGGGCCACATGGGGCTTTGAGGTCTCAGGTTCCCCACCCCTGCCCTAGCCCGTTGAGGAAAGAGTGGGTCTTCTCCTGTGTGTTGTGGTGTGAAGGACTGTCCTTTGGGGATTTCCAAAACTAAATAAGAAAACAAATTAATTAATTTAATTAATTTTATAAATATTCTCCAGAAGGGTTCTCACGCATTTAACATGCTATTAGCATGGAAGTCAGATAGAGAAAGCAGTAATGATATAGTAGGAGATGTTAGTAATTAAAATTTAGGGTTGGGAATGTAAAAGGAGAAATGAATGTCCTAGTCACCCCACCCACCCCATATTTTAAGCTTTCTACGTGTGTAAAGGTTTTGCCAGTCTCTTCAGCATCAGCAGTTGTGGTTGTGCCGGGAAAATATGACTAAGCGCCACTTGGTGGCCGAAAGATGTCTTAGAATAGTCAGGACAAGTTGATTGCTTTATTTGAGAGCTGGGGAGGAAGGCATAGGAAGGCACTCTCTCCCTAGGTTTGCCCGACACCATCAGTGGGATCAGTTTGAGCACAGCTTCTCTAAATCCAGCTGGCTGGTGGACAGGACGAATGCCTCCCTGTTTGGTAGCCATGGTTTTGGCCTCTTCTTAGAGTGCCAGGTGGTAGCGTTACAAAAAGTCACAGAAGATGCATCGAAGCACATCCCAAAGGCTCGTATTCGCTCACTCAAGGTGCCTGCTTCCTACTGTTCGCCTCTCGTTGTTGCTCCCCACCAAATAACATCCAGCCTTTCCTGCTCACCGGTCCGGTATTCACCTTGTGCTGTTCTTCCGTTTTCCTAATACGTGTTCTTGTTCCTGAACATCTGTTCCTGACTAGTTCCCGTTCTCGTTCTAGCCCCAAACACCTCATACTCCTCCTCCCCAAAGGAGCCTTAGACCAAGCTTGCCACACTCCTGTCTCTCGAGCTCCAGTCCCATTCTGACTCCTCGCTGTGCCCTGCCCTGGATTTGAGCATGTTAAGTGAATGTCGGGAGCAGGAAAGGGGATGCCTGGTATTGAAATAATGGCACAATTCTTTTTCTTGCAGTACTTCAAGGAATTCTTCTCTCGCTGCTCCACCAGCCCTGCGTATCACTCGTGGGTCCACAAACTTAAGGCGTCTGTCAGGCTGTGAAGGGACAGGAGCAGGGCCCTTGGCCACTGTCCTCAGACTAGACAGCACCTGCATGCCCACTACCCAGGTAAAAGAAGCCTGGCTGGACACAAGCACCTCCAGCCAAGGGAGCTTCAGCCTCTGTGGTGAGCACCCATTTCTGGAGTCCCTTTCTGGTGGAAATGTCGAACAGCCTTAGTTTTCCACTTGAAAAACAGACAAAGATTGTAGCTATGAGCCGAGGATAGGCGCAAATTCAGAAATTATTCTTTCCTCCAAAAAGCATTATGTTTATCCAATATATCTGAGCACCATTCAGGAAGACAGAGGTCTCTTTTACTTTTGACAGCAAAAGACCCACAGTCTACCTCAAGCATTACTCTTAAGAATCAGGAAACTCTTGAGGTCAGCAAAATTTCTTTGTCATAGGGAAAATGGAGCCTGGCTATTCACTGACAACAAGGAGCACTGAGGCACTAGAGGATGGCTTTTTAGTCTCCGAGAAGATAAATTGAGAGGTGTGGATTCAAGAAAGAAAAGAAGGGTCAAACTCTCTGTTCTCTTCATGCTTCTGTGTCCTCTTTATTCTCACAGCTTCCACACCACTTTTCTCTCTCTCTCCCAGGGCTGAGTTTTACATTTGCCAATCCCGATGTTCTTTGTGTGCCTCCTTTCATAATTTGGCAAAGTGGACGGTGCCAAGGAAACAAAGAATAAGCCAAGAACCCCAGAATGCACATTAAACAAGGACGGGTGGGGAGTGCAAGAATGCGTGTTAGAACGTACGCCTTTATGAAATGATACAGATGACGCTAGAAAGTGAACTGGGTTCTGCTTTTTAAACACTGCTCTGCAGTTCTCATTGAATAGTGCATATATTAGATTTCCCAGTCACTCCTGTGTGTTTGTAAATTTCAATAAAAGCCTGTTTCCAAGATAAAGCATTGGTTTTTATTAGCTCCGGATAGATGTCATTATAATTGGACAACAAGCTAGAGCTTTGCTTGGCTGATTTTGAGCCAGACTGACAACACCCTTTAAGATATCAGATTAGCATCAAATCATAGAAACTTAGAGGTGGAAGACACTTCTGAGTTCAAGTCTAACTCCTACCCAAATAATACTGTCTATAACCCACCAACGAGATGGCTCAGAGGATAAAGTGCTGGTCTCAGAGTTGGGAGGGCCTGAGTTCAAATCCAGCCTCAGATGGTTACTAGCGGTATGACCCTAGGCAAGTTACGTGACTATTTGCTTCAGTTTCCCCATCTGTAAAATGAGCTAGAGAAGGAAATGTCAAACCGCTCCAGTATCTTTACGAAGACAACCCAAAATGCGGTCATGAGGAGTGGGACATGACTGAAACAATGACAGCCACTATAATAAGTGGTCATCCAACCTGCCCGAAGACCTCCAATGATAAAGATTACCTCCCGAAGCATCCTATTTCTAGTTTTAGACAGCACATTGTAACATAGTTTGTTGAACAGAAATGTGCTTCCCTCTAAATTCCGTCGTTTGGTTCTAGTTCTCCCTTTTGGAAAAAGCCCGATTCCAGTCTTCTCTTCTTCAGGCTCAATCTGTTTCCCTAATCCGGTAGTACAGTTTGTCGTCTCACCGCCCGCTTTGCACTTGTGTTGAAGTGCTCCACTTGGACGGTGTAACCGGGCCTAGTACTGTCTGTGTGATCCGATTAGGGCAGAATATGGTGTTCACTTTCCACGGTCTAGACAGTATTTTAAGGCAGCCTACAGTCAAAGAAGTTCTTTTAGTAGCTATGTTGTACCACCTATTCTTACTAAATTTGCAGATATCTAAACCCCTTGAAACCATTTTCTTGTTTTAAATTAAAAAAAACTTTAACACACATAAACATTTTACTCTACAGATATCCAAAATAAGAAATTGCATATGGGATGGTGAATTTAGTTTTCTAAAATATATATTAAATTTGACATAATAGTAGCAAAACTTCTTGCCAACTTTCCCTTCTAAACTTCCTTCTGCTTCTATATATTTTTAAATGCTTCATTGATGCTTATTCCTTTTTCTTTTTTTATCATTATCACTGCCTGCAGTTCCCTTTTTCCACATAGAAGCTGTCCCTTTTAGTTAGTAAGTTGTGTCGGTAAGGCAAAATGGGCTCCTTAGTACTTAGTTCAACAAGTGCCCTTGAAGAGTTTAGCTTTTGTTTGCTTTGAGAGATTCAGCTATTTCATTGAATCTTGTTAAGTGCTAAGCCCCAGGCCCAAAATTTGGGTG
>JAQQSZ010004891.1:0-14024 GCA_028646595.1 Phalanger gymnotis
GTCATTAATGCATTGAGTAGTTCTTTACTTAAAAAGTAGAAACATCTATCAATAGCAAGCATTTATTGAGACCTCTCAACTTACTTAGCATAGAACTAGGTGCTATTGGAGATATAGAAAAGTGCATAGAAAGCTGGACTTAGAATCAGGAAGACGTGAGTTCAAATTCTACCTCAAACATTTACTTGCTACACGACATTGAAGAAGTCACATACGTATCCTCTTTTGGTCTCAGTTAACAATAGCACTTAGCTTGAAGCATTGTTGTGAACTTCAAAACAATGATATTAGTAAAGCAATTTGTAAATTGTAAAGATGAATAGTGTTAGCTAGATTATCAGTGGGCAACTAAATGACACAATGGATAGAGTGCCAGGCCTGAAGTCAGGAAGACTCAGCCTCCTGAGTTCAAATCTGGCCTCAGGCACTTATTAGCTGTGCTACCCTGGGTAGTCACTTAGCCCTGTTTACCTGGGTCTCCTCTTCCATAAAATGAGCTGGAGAAGGAAGCAGTGACACACTCTGGTATCTTTGCCAAGAAAACCTCAAAGTCACAAAGTCGGACGCAACTGAACATCCACAAAAGATCATCATGACCGTGATCACGATCGTGACCATCGACATCATGAATGATTTTACGATCTCACTGGAGAAAAAAAGATAACACATATAAATAAAATTTAAATTTGTATATAAGCCACATTGTTCAGAACACCTCAAATGCTTGCAAAGAACTTAATATATATTATCTCTTTCACTCATTCTCTCCATTATTTGTCTTCCTTTTATATATATCTTCTGTACTTTTATTCTTTGATTCATTACTCTTATGCTTACATGGCATGTGGGAAATATTTTGCCCTCGTTTGTGGAGTTTTAGACAGGATATGAAGAAACTGAGGCAAACAGGCCTAGGTGACTTGTCTAGCATCAGATACCTGAGGTCACATTTGAACTCAGGTCTTCTTGACTCCAGGTCTGGCTCTCTACCCTCTTGCACCACCTAGCTGCCTCATTTTTTGTAAAATGAGTTGGAGAAGGAGATGGTAAGTCACTCCAGTATCTGCAGAGAAAACCTCAAATGAGGTCACAACTGAAGAACAAGAATGATATGAGATATATTCAGAGATTCCTAGTAAACTCCAGGCAATAGTATAACAGCAAAGCAGGAGAATAAATGAAAGAAAAAGTTAAGGGATTGTGGGATGTGGCCAGAATATGGATCATGGTGTGTCTAAGCTCAGTGCCTAGGACCCTTGGTCGTGGATTCATATATTTCTACAAATTATATGTATATATGTCACCTTCAGGTTAGGATTTTTTTTCCCTTGGTATCCCTGAAATCTAGTATGACACTTTGTATATAGTAGTCACTTAATTGCTTGTTGTTGCATCAGATATATAGCTATCATATTTCTCCATTTCAAGAAGTCAAAGGATCTTGATATGTTCAGTGTTGGTATTGCCTCTAATGTCTTTCATTCAGTCTTTCATTAAGCATTTAAAGATTTCAGTGTGTGCACACACATACACTATATGTATGTATGTATCTTTCTTGTATTCTCTCTCTCTCTCTCTCAACAGAGACAGAAGAAAAATGATAGAGACTGATAGCTCTCATGACACTTTGAGTAGCAATATTTTTAATAAACTTTTATGGTCATATGAAATGTTTCAAAAACAATGAATAGATGATTGCTAGTCGTCTCCTCTTAGCATCTGGCAGGATGCTAGTAGATCCATAAGAGGGATTGGCAGTCTGGAGACTCCTCCCTAGATTCTCTGGAATGGTTCATATACTTTTATTCTGCCCAGGAATTTTCCCTGCTACCACAGTAGCACAGGTCTCAAAAGTATTATGATGAGAGTGGAGAAGAGGTTGAGAAGGAAAGGTAGGAAAACAAGGGGCAGAAATGCTATGGTTGGATACCTTTCAGCTCCACCTCTGGTCTTTTCCCCTTGTCTACCTAAACACTCCCATTACGGTGCTAAGGCATTTTTGGAAATACAAATCCAACAAAAAGAATTTGTACCTGCAGGTTGGTGAGGATTGGAGTAGTCTTTTATGGAGACATACATGTGTACTGACCTTTCAGACTGCTCTCATGTGACCTTGAACTTTCCTTTACCAAAGAGCCAATGGGACTCATTATATTTTGAGTCAGAGTCTGTACTACTAAAGGGCATATTTTAATGGGCAGAGTGTTATGTAAGAGTTTCTGCGCTCAAAAAAAATGTAAAATGCCTATCAATTCATGTGAAAGTTTCATATCAATTAAATAAATGAGCAAATTGGTCTCTAGCTTAGACTTACCTGGAAGACTGGTAGCATAATATACCACAGGATTGAAAAGTAATATTAGCTCATTTGGACTCAATGGATTGTGGATAATTGGGGAAATCTCTTCAAATAGCATATAAACATATTAAGAAAAGCATATAAAATCAGAGCTGAGTCTTTTAAAACCATCATCAGTTAATGTTTACCAATTATAGTTTTCAGGGTCATATGTATTTAACCTTGGCAAAGTCATTACATTGTGAACTTTATCATAACTGTCCTTGAAGAGGAGGTTCGTCCTGTCTGTTTTCATCAGAATCCTTTTCATCAGAAATTAACTCAGGCAATGACTGTGGCAATGACTGCTGCTGGGTGCAATGCCATGTCCCCAGTGGGGTACTCATTTTTGTCTACAGGTTTATCATAATGATATAACAACATCGGTGAGGGGGTTTGGATGAAGAAGGTAATGGGTGAGAGTAGAGATGCTGGATGATTAGAGTTTCACAAATTAATAGGGGAAGAAATGAACTTTTTTTAATTGTCCAAATCAATCATAGTTATAGCCTGGAATTTCTTTCTTTTTTTTTTTGATCACAGTTATGAAACATGAACAATTCAAGTCTTTAGTGGTTTTCATTATTCACAATCAGCAAGTCATCTTTTAGAAAAATCGGAGTCAAAGTTGGTCTCCGAGGTAGCGGCTTCACTGGCTTATTGTTGATGTTTATAATTGCATTCTTTGACTTACCTTCAGCATAACTTGATAAGTTGTGTGGATGGCAGCAGAATTCCCCATGTGCTGGTTGCAATTAGACATTCCTTCATTTGTTTATAGGCTGTGTTTTATCAGAAACAAATTGAGGAAATAGGTTTTCAGCTTGCATTTTGAACTTGATTTTTATGTTGATAGTTCATGAATATTAGTCATTGACTGACGGATTTTGTTGTATATGTTTGTATTCATTGCACTCTACGGTGGTTGTTACAACTTGAATATGCCAGCTGTCTCTTGGGACCACTTCATAAAAAGAGAAACATTTTTTTCACAGGGTATTTTCCCCCTGATAAAATGAAAGTTTATTTCTATTTTCCTCATTATTTTATGAAAATAAAATCCTCTAGAAAAAAAAACACTTTTTAAGTGGTTTCTTTCACACATTATTCTTAGGACAGTTATTTTCAGTCTCTAAGAACACAGTGGCTAATTGTAAAAATACATGATTTAGGAATGCTGAAATATTTCAAAGTATTTCTTTAAAATTACAGTATCATAGGAAATCTCTAAGGCTAACATTTAACAGTTAAATTCACTTAAAAAAAGATTTGTTAAATTTACTGTTACACTAGGTACTAGAGATAAAAAGTTAATTTTTTTTTAAATCTGTCCTCAAGAAGCATCCATTTTATTGGGAGCAGGGAGATACTTCCCTGTCCACCCCCTTTTAGGTATGGACCTATGATCCTGAGTCCAGGGAACTACTGATGTGAATGTCTGTCTGTCAAAATATGTTAGCAGGTCTTCTGAAACTTGAGATTTACTGAGGTACAGTTGGTGTATAAATATCTGTGATGTGAACCATGCTCTTAGCTGTTATGCCACTGTAACTATCTGAACTTACAAATACTTAAACTAAATACAAAGTAATTTAAGAGAAGTAACACTACCAATTATGGGGCCTGGCAGAGATCAGGTAAGACCTCCTGTTGGAGGTAGAAATGAAACAGAGTTTTGAAAGGAGCCAGGCATTTCAAGAAGTCGTGATAAGTAAAGGAAGTGTTTCTGATTTGTGGGAAGGGGGTAGTTTATGAAAAGGTGCAGAGACAAGAAATTGAATGATATGAGACCCTAGGGATGAGAAATAAAATCCTTTTTTTCTGTGATCAGCCAGCTCTAGACATACTTTTCATGTTCATATTTGACTTTCACCCTTGTAGATGAGAGTGGAGCAGAATGTTCAAAGCATTGCCCTGAATGAGAAATACAATAGGTCCTGAGAAAGACTTGTATACATATTTTTAATACTGAATTTCATATCAGCGATTCCAGAAGTAGCCTATGAATCTTAAGACAATCAAAAGGAGGTAGAAGCAGTTATAATAATTTCAGTCAAAGTGAGAGATCCTTTTAAAAATTTGGTGTCTCATCAAAATTCCAGCAGGTAAAAAGATTAAATAAGCTAGCTTCCCATCTGACTGCTGACAAAATCATTAGTTCTTTGAAGAAGACAATGGCTCTCTCTGTTGTAACAGATCAGAGAGAAACAGGTCAATGCTAAATTCACCTGGTTTATGTTTAAGGCTTAAATGTACAACAGCATATAACCAAGGCAGAATGATGACAATGGCTAAAACTAGAAAGTGAAAGTTTAATCTTCGGAGCCAAAAGGGGACTCAGGACTAATTCAGACTATAAAGCAAAGTGAACCAATGTCTATGTGATTAATAGCAGAACAAGGAAAGAGAGCTCTTAACCGTGTAACTCAATGATGAAGAGGCACCATTCCATACAGCAAACCATTGCCAGGGTAAGTATGAGTGAATGAAAAAAAAGTATTAAGTGCTTTTTATGTGTCAGCAACCATTCATTGATTGTTATTATTTCCTCCAAAAGGAGACTCAGAAAATATTTTATACACTCAACCTTAAGTACTCCTCTGATGCCTCATCCTGGTGTAGTGGTGTGGTGGTAATCTTAAGTTCTTGCAGGCTATGCTAATGGAGTACAACTGACAAGATTCTACAAAGCTGATGAAGAATATGGCTTGGTGATGGACTTTGAGTCTATCCACCAAGGATCAGCTTAAAGTTATCCTTTTTTTCATAGAGATCAGGTCAGACGGACCATTTCTTATCTAGTGAAGGGATCAGAAAATGCATCAGTGGAGGAAATTATGGAGCCGTGAATTACTTCAGGGGCAGCTAGGTGCCACAGTGGATAGAGATTTAGCATCGGGAAGACTCATATTCCTGAGTTCAAATCCGGACTCAGGAATTTGCTGGCCTTGTGACCCTGAGCAAGACACTTAATCCTATTTGCCTCAGTTCCTCATCTGCAAAACGAGCTGGAGGAAAAATGGCCAACCATTCCAGTAGCTTTGTCAAGAAACCAAACACTGAGTCACAAAGAGGCAGATAAAACTGAAATGACTGAACAACAATGAAGCATTGCAACTCGAAATATTTTCAAATTAAAGTAAGAGTGAACATGCCATAGGGAATGATGTTACATTGGCTTGGAGTAGGGGGAATACACATACATGCATGCATATATACATATGTATATATATATATATATATATACATACATACATGCATGCATATATACACACATATATGCATGTATGTACATTTTTTGCCATAGCTGTCAGTAAGCCATTTCCAAAAGGATAAAGGGAGATAACTTTCTTTAATTCAATTGTTTTCTTGCCATGCTGGACAGTCACTTGGTTGATGCTTACAGTACAATGCCTTCTGGAGAAGGCATGACTCCAGCAAATACACCTTTATTGTGCAAAAGTGTTGTCCCTAAGGGATTTTGCAAGAGCTGATAAGGAACCCCCCCCCCCCAGAGGACTGGTAGATTTCAAATTCCTTCAGTACAAGGGCTGACTAGTTATTTATTTTTTAAAATGATTATTGCTATGTCTTCTTTATCCAGCAGAATCCTCCATACATACCAGATGCTTAATTCAGACTTTTGGAATTTATATATTTTTAAAAATCTACAATAATAGCTTTTGAAAGGGCTATATGGTGGGAAATCTGCTTTTTCTTAGTTTTGATCTTAAGCATTTTTTTTCAATTTTCTGAGCATCAGTTTCCTTAGCCTGAGAAGTTTATGATAATTATTATTGCTTCTTTTTTACAGATAAAGAAACTGAGGCACAGTGAGTTAGTTACTTGATTTTTTTTTATAACTAGGAAAGCCTTCCCATAAAATCTGGTGATAGAACAGATAATAATAAAAAAACCAAGTGGTTCAACTCTCAGACTAGTTTTCAAGCATCAGTGAATATTCTACATTTAAAATTACTTGAACTTTAGAAAAGCTGATTTTCTTAGAAAGTGGATTTAAAGTTTTATGCTACAAAACAGAGTACTCAGTTGTCACTTCTCTGTCTAAACTGTTGTGAAGCTAAAGCTGAAAAACAGACAAAAAATCTTTGGTTCACACTGGCAATAAGAGAGTCAGTTAAGTACATTCTTAATGGTCATCATATTAGAGAATCATAGGTCTGAAGAGTTGGAAGGGATGATGGTAGTCTTTTCTTCAAATAACAAGACAGGAATACGCTTTTATATAGCACCGATTCCCTGCAAGGCACTGTGTTAAGTGCTTTACAATTATTATCTCATTGAATACTTTTAATTAAATGCTTAGCTTATCATTCTAGTCTTTGGAGATCTTTTTGTATCCTAACTCTGTCATTCAACAGATTACTTTCTTAGCTTTTCCAGGTTGATGTCATTTGTAAAATAACCCATACACAAATTTGACCTTTGCTTATATTATTGACAAAAATGTTGAACAGAACAGGGGCAAAGATAGAACCTTGCATTTGCTACCCCAGAGATGCCCCTCTCAGTTGATATTGATCCATTAATTCACATTTTCTAGTTTGGGTCAATCAATGAGCCAATGAACCCAGATAAATGTAATTCCACCCAATGGGCATTTATTTTACTCTAAATTTAGAGCTAGAAGAGATCTTGTAAGTCACATAGTTCAAGTAATTTATTTAATAGGTGAGGAGAAAGAGACTAAGAGAGGTTAGATGACTTACCTAAAGTTATATAAGCAGTGATAGAACTATGATTTAAACCAAGTCCCCTGATTCTGATTATTTTTCATTATGCCACACTCACAGAGATTAATAGGAAACTTTATTAAACTTTGTTATTTAACAAAGTCTTGATGAAATCTCAAATCTCAGTTTAATATTCTCTTATTTGCAAGACAAATTGTCTGTTGTGATTTGTTCTTTAGCAACCCATGATGGCATTCTGTGATCATAATTTCCTAATATATATTTATATATCTATATCCATATATAGAGATATATATTCTTAAAGGAATTCAATTCCTTTAAGAATGGAGATGGTAGATGTGTTCTTACTTCCTAAAACAGGAAGAATAAAAACAAAGGAAACTATAGACCTAAATGAATATCCTAATTCTAAATGGCAACTAGGTAGCACAGGGGATATAGTGCTGGGCCTGGAGTCAGGAAGACTCATCTTCCTGAGTCCAAATCTGGCCTCAGATACTCTCTAGCTATGTGATCTTGCACAAGTCATTTAACCCCATTTACCTCAGTTCCTCATCTGTAAAATGAGCTGGAGAAAGACATGGTAAACCACTTCAGTATCTTTGACAAGAAAATCCCAAACGGGGTCATGAAGAGTTGGACATAATTGAAAAATCCCCCAATAATGGTGACAACAGTCCTAAATCAAAAATGACACAAATGTGAAAAATAAATAATTAGAAAAGAGAGTACAAAACCTATTACAAATTATCTCTATTATGACAAAGTTGTATTTATACCTATAGTGCAGATTTGTTTTAATATTAAGTCATAAGCATAAAAGACCATATTAACAGCAAGAACAACAAAAATCATGATTGGATTGATACTTCAGAAATAGCCTTTGCCAAGATAGTATATCTGTTCTTTAAAAACATTAGAAAATGTTATAAGTGGATCTGTCCTCAATGCAATAACTATCATTATTTAAATTAATGTATCATATCCTTATTTAAATTAATTTAAAACTGAGAGGTAGCACTGTATGTAATGGGGATAAACTAGAGGCCTTTCCAATGTGATCAAGGGTAAAACTTGATGTCTGTTATCAACACTCCTATTTGATACAGAGCTAGACATGCTAGCTATAGCTGCAAGTTAAGAAAAAAAATTGAGGAAATTAGCATAGGCAAAGAGGAAACATAATTATTACCTTTTGGTATGATGGTTTATTTAGAAAATGCTAGATGGCCAACTAGAATGAATTAAAACAATTGATTGCTTCCACCAAGTTGTAGGATTTAATAGATATACACCTTGATCATGAATTTTTCCATGCATTATTAAGACAGTCTAGCAGGGAGATGTAGAAAAAGAAATTCCATTTAAAATAACTACTGAATGTATAAAATTCTTGGGAGTTTACCTACCCACTAAAATGTATAAATATGACTCAAAAACACTCTTGACAGAGATAAAATGAAACATTATAAATAATTGGAGAAATATTAATTGATCTGGGATGAGCTCAATTAATATAAGATCAATGAAAAAATTACCTAAAATATTTTACTTATTCAATGCCATATCAGGCAAGCTACTGAAAAATTACATTATAGGATTAAAAATTTAAAAAAATCATCTAGAGGAATGAAAGTTCAAGAATCTCCAGGGAAGTGATGGAAAAATAAAGGGAACTATCCATATCAGTCCTCAAACTATACAGAAAAGCAGTAATAAAAGAAAACAAGACAACTTGGTATTAGTTAAGAAATCAATAGAATAGATTAGGTACACAACATACAGAAGAAAATGAGCCTCATAACCTAGTAAGCCTGGTAAGCCCGAAGGCTCCAGTCGTTGGGTTAAAGAGTGTCAAAAACCTTTTGGGCAAACTGGAAAGTAGTCTGGCAGAAAGTAGGTACAGATCAACATTTCACATAATATACCAAAATAAACTCCAAATAGTTGTATAACTTAGACATAAAGGACAATTTCATAAATAAAGTAGATTAGTGAGGAAAAAATTTCTTTTATGATCTGTGGATAGGAGATGTGTTCATGACAACACAAGGGATAGAAAGTTTGAGAGAAATTAAAATGTGCAGTTTTGATTATATAAAAATAAAAAGGTTTTGCGCAAACAAAACCAACGCAGCTAAAACTAGATGAGAAGCAGCTAACTGTGAAACCTTATTTACAGCAAGTCTTTCAGGTGGAAAAAAAGATCTCATTTCTATGGAACTAATATAAGGAACTGATTCAAATTTATAGACATAAGAGTCATTCCCCAATTGATAAAGTTATAATGATAAGAACAGTGAATTTTCTAAGAAAGAAACCAAAGCTATTGATAGCCAAATTAAAAAAAATAATAAAATTACCAATAATTAGAGGAAAGAAAGCAACTCTAATTTTTACTTTATACCAATCAAATTGGAAAAAAATTGACAATAAAGGAAAATGACCAAAGGTTGTGGGGCTAAGAAACAAAGAAACACATACATTTAAAATACTTTGGGTGGGACTGTGAATAGGTCCAGCCATTCTAGAAAGCAATTTTGTTCTGTGTCCAAAGTTGCTGAACTCTGTCCCAAAAGCTACTAAATTATACATTCTCTTTGATCTGGTGATATATCAAAGAGATTCAAAGATGTCTGTACTCAAAAGAGATGAAAGAGGAAAAGTTCCTATCTATATGTATAAATATATATATATATATATGTATATACATATACATGTGTGTGTGTGTGTGTGTGTGTGTACACACACATACACAAAGATATTATAGCAGTTCTTTTTCTAGTGGCAAAGAATTCAGAATTAAGAGGGTGTCCATCAACTGGGGAATGGTTGAATAAATTATTTTATATGAATGTATAGAGTACTATTATGCTGGAGTGATGAATAGGATCATTTCAGAGAAATTGGGGATGACTCACATATAGGGATGCAGAGTGAAATGAGCAGAATCATTAAAAAAGTATACAATTACATTAAAAAGACAGATTGTAGCAGCAATTTAGATTTGAAGATCTTCCCCACCCATTAATAGGCCATGTAAGCTGCTTACATCACAGGAAGCCTAAGTCACATGTGGTGGGAGGAGCTTCCTGATAGGAAAAGGATGTTATGTCACAGGAAATGCACAGAGAGCAGTTATGGCTGCTAATGGCCCTCTTTGTGAATATTAGAACTGAACAGGTTGACTTAGCTGTACTGTGAGTTTGTTTTGGGGAAGACCTCAGCAGGGGGTCAAAGAGGTTTTGGGATGGCGAGGCTCCAGGTTGTGATATGGTGTTTTAAGTTCCTTGCTGTTATGATAAAGTGGGCTGGCTGGCTGTGAGAGGTGAACATTTGGTTATGAGATATGATTCTCTGGTGTCTGAATAAATGTTGTACTCCTTTTACCTTCTATTTGAAGAGTCTCTTTGCAGTACAGAACTACATAGGCATATTCACGATTATCGTTGATGTTGCGTTTATTGCCTTACTGATACAAAGAGTTAAAAACTCTGAGCATTGCAATGATAATCACAATCTCAAAGGACTTATGTTGAAGCAAGTTGCCCATCTCCTGAGAGAGAGTGATGAATTCAAGGTGTTGACTATTTTTCAAAAGAATTTTGATTTTCTTTTTTTTTCTTTAGGATGAGAGATGAGAGGGAGAAAAACAATTTTTGTTCATTGAACAAAATGTTAAATTTTTAAAAAGTATGGATATGAGAATACTGCCAATAGTCCATATCAAATTGACTAGCCTCTTGTCTTATGAATCCATCTTCTACCTATTTGGGGAATCATTCCACTTTCCTATCTCAAGTCATCCAGTTCCATCCATCTCAATAACGATGTATGGTTCTTTACCAATAACATCTAAAAAGTTTTCATTACCCAGGGCTATACTTTGTTTGGACCAGATGACTTGAACACATTCAGAGCTCTTCTTGAATATCCTACTTAATTTAGATTTTAGTTCTCTGTCAACCATTTTTATTCAAACCTTCTTTGTTTGAAGATCACCCTCATTTTATTTTCTTTAGAATGTATCAGGTATCATCTTAGCCTGGAAACACATACACACATACAGATACACACAGAGAGTTTTGGTTTTATTAATGCAGTATTTATAGAAATGTTCTTATGGGACTTTGCCACTTATTTATATTTATCTTTTTCTTAATTATTGTTTCTGCCAACATTTTTATGCCTCCTCCCAAATTGATATTGAAATGGTATTATGCAGTTAGTACATCATTAGATTTGTAATCAAGAAGAGCTAGGCTTGAATCATGGCTCTAACACCTACTAGCTATGTGACCATAGGCAAGTCTGTGATCCCTACTTTCTTCATCTGTAAAATGAAGGCAGGTCCTCTGATCCAGTCAAACTAAATGAGTAATGGCTTTGGAATCAGAGATTGGATCTGGCTCTGGCAATGACTCTGGGAAAAAAATTACTCTAATTAGTCATCCCTCGGTTTCTTAATTTACAAAATAGGAATAACATTTGAATGACCTGGCTCGTAAGGCTATGAGCACACTACTTTGTTAACCTTAAAGCTGTATAGAAATCTGAAATATTTAATGGGCTCCCTAAGTAGCCACATTAAGCCATTTGGACTCTTCCTCTTTTCCCTCATCAAAATCAATCAGTATTACATCACCCAAAGTTTATGCTTGAGTGCCTACCATGCCCCCTGAACTGGCTTTCCTTTTAGAATCTTGAGTCAGGAATCTGACCTATTCTAAGTGTTAATATTTTAAACTTGTTCTTTTGGTGCTCTCTTTGGAAATTTTATAGGTATGAATATAGTTCCAAAACAGGGTTATTTTTATAGTTAATGAGTGAGCATTTTAGAATTGAGAGTCTACATGGTTTAATGGTTATCCTTAGTTACTTATTGTTTCTGTCAATATTATTTGTCCCCCCGAAAAAGAGAACTGCTCTTGAAGTCGAGAAGAGTTGAGTTCAAGTCCTGATGCTGAATATGACTTGCATAAGTTTCTTAACTTTTCAGTGCCCCAGGAAATCCCATAAGACTCTTAGTTGTAGGGAAGGTATGCTCATGAAGGTATACCTATACCATAAATGTATAGGTCTCTACACATGTCTGTCTCTCTCTCTGGAATTGGGCCCCCCAAAAATAGGACTCATCAAATTAATAGAATTTTGGAGATCATCTATTCTAGACCAACCTCCTATTTTATAAATGAGAAAACTGAGACCCAGAAGAAAGACAATAGTTTTGGACTAAATCTGCAGTTCCCCCCTTAAAACAAAAACATAAAATATGGAAAAAAAAACATGCAACAAAAACTCTCTCTACAAGAAGTCTTTCTCATTAGTAATGCTAGAAAGACCTGGAGTACATTTCTGAATGGAGAGCTGACAAACACAGTCTTAAAACTTACTGAGTGTATTTGCTATTATCATATATTTATGTACATAAATGTTTGGTTTTAAATGGACCACAAGTTTATGATGTTATGTCTGCTTAAAGGCATTAATAAAACTAAAGCTCTCTGTGTGTATCTGTATGTGTGTGTGTTTCCCCAAAGACTTTTTTTTCACTTGAACTGGAGCGTCCTGTTGTTTGAAATCCCACGGACAATTTGCTTCTCTCTTGACATTTATTGTTAGAAATTGCACCCACTGTTTCAGTATGGCCTGAAAAGTGCTGTGTTGGCAGCTGGTATTGCAGGAGTGCAGACTGTGTCTTCCTCTGGAGTTGGAAACAGATTGAAAGAGGAAAGGAACATTTCTTCCTGTGGAACCACGCTGCCTCCCCCATTAGGAAGCTCTCTGCAGCTGTAGTGCTGGCCACCTGTGACAAGCTTGCTCAATAGCTGGATATCCTGTTCTGAGTTTCTGCCTCTGAGCTGTCCAGGATGATCACTTGGGAAGTGAATTGTGACTTTCCAGGGTTTTACATATGCCAAGATTAGCTAGGAAAACATGGGGTGGGACTACACAAATCCCAGATCCTTTGTATTCTTGTTGCTTGAAACCCAAGAAAAAGGAGGGAATGTAGGAGTCTGTGAATACATGTTGGAAAGAAGAATTACGATGACTTTTATTGGAGCTATATGTAAAATGAAGGAATTTTGTATATGAGAGTCAAGAGACTTCAGTTGAAATGAAAGAATAATACAATTAAAAGTCCAGGAAATACCTCTAAAGGCAGTATATAGTTAACATGTGGATGTTGCTGCTATAAGTAGGTTGGGCACACTTTTTTTTAGTAAGGATGTTAAAAATTCCTTCAAAGATGAGTTTATATGTCAATACAATTGGGTAGATGGGCTGAGGAACTTTCCTTAATATTTCCATTTTGGAGGGGACAAATTTTCCCATGTTAGAAAAACTTGAAACTACAAAATATACTTTAAAAACTAAGTTACAAGCTATCACAAAAGACTGCTTCATAATTCAGAGTGAAAGATGATTTGTGATGGTAAGAGATTGTATTTTTTCTCCATTGTGTAATCTTGACACAATTTCTATGAGATTATCATAGACTTCCACAGCATGTACCTGGTTGCAAAATGAAACTAAAAGTTGAGATTCATTAGTCAGGCCATCTCAACAACCACCCTGTAGCAAGCGGTGCATGTTAGTGCGCGAATTAAGGGCATTGTTAAGCCTGTCCTAACAGCTTGATCTGGCTAGAGAAAAATTTCTCCATTCCAGGTTCACACATGTTGTTGGATTGGCTCAAGGTTGTTAAATGGGCTACAAACTGACAGGCCAGCCAATATTGCCGGTTCACTTTGTTCAACCTCCTTCCTCTTCCTCTTCTTTTCTTGTCTTGTTTTTCCTCTTCCTCCTCCTCTCTTTCTCCCTCTTCCTCTCTCTCTCCTTCTCCTCCTCCTTTTTTTCTTTCACTTCTTTTTTCCTTTCCTCCTCTGTGACAGGAAATGGGGAGGGAAGAGGAAGCTCTCCATTATATATGTCATTGGTCCTCTTCTGAAACTACAATTTAATTTCTA
>JAQQSZ010004892.1:0-14023 GCA_028646595.1 Phalanger gymnotis
GTTTTTCCAATGAGATATTTCACATTGTTTTCCATTTCTTCATTCCTTTGGTTCTGTTTTATAATATCTTGATTTCTCATAAAGTCTCTAGCTTCCACTTGTTCCAATCTAATTTTTAAGGTAGTATTTTCTTCAGTGGTCTTTTAGACGTCCTTTTCGGCTAATTCTGTCTCTCAAGGCATTGTTCTCTGCATTGGCTTTTTGGAGCTCTTTTGACATTTGGGTTAGTCTATTCTTTAAGGTGTTATTTTCTTCAGTATTTTTGGGGGTCTTCTTTAGCAAGTCATTGACTTGTTTTTCATGGTTTTCTTGCATCACTTTCATTTCTCATGCCAATTTTTCCTCTACTTCTTTTATTTGCTTTTCCAAATCCTTTTTGAGCTCTTCTATAGCCTGAGACCAATTCATATTTTTCTTGGAGGCTTTTGATGTAGGCTCTTTGATTTCATTGACTTCTTCTGGCTATATGTTTAGATCTTCTTTATCATCAAAAAAGGAATCTAGAGTTTCAGTTTGAGTCTGAGCTTGAGTCTGAGTTTGCTTTCACTGCCTATTCATGTTCCCAGCCAACTACTTGACCTTTGAGCTTTTTGTCAGGGCATGACTGCTTGTAGAGTAGAGAGTACTTTGTCCTAAACTTTAGGGTCAAAGTGCTGCTATTTTCAGAGTTACTTCTCCTCCACCATCACCACAGGCTCTGTCACAGCAGTGCTCCTCTTCCCCCAAGAACGACCAACCTAGACCGCAATACAGATCCAAGCAGGACACAGAAAGAGGACCTGCCTCTGTGCCCACAAAGTGCACCTTGCACTCCTGCTCTGGTCTGCTGCTAGATTCCTCCCATTGTGTGAGCCAGGGACTTGGGAAGCAGCTGACACTGGAGCTCTGGAAGCAGCCTCAGGAGCTTCCTGCTGCTGCCACCACCACTGCTGCACCACCTCAGCCACCCCCAGGGATGGGGCCAGACCCCTCTCACCTTGATCCCACAGTTTCCTACTAACCTGGGCTTTGGCATTTGTGGGTTGAGAAGTCTGGTAACTGCCACAACTCAATGATTCATGGCCCCAAGACCTGTTCCAGCTGGTTGACTCTCAGCCTAGTCTGTCCTGTGCTCTGTTTCCAGCACCGTGCCATAGACCCTTCCTAGTGACAATTCAGGCTCTCCTGGGCTGGAGACCTGTTTCCCTCTGCTATTTCATGGGTTCTGAAGCTCTAGAATTTGTTCAAAGCCATTTTTACAGGTGTTTGGAGGGATTTGGTGGAGAGCTTAAGCAAGTCCCTGCTTTCCAGCTGCCATCTTGGCTCCACCCCCTATCTTATCTAGTCCTATCTATATTCACTCTAACTTTGTCTGAAATTATGAAATCTATCTCTGCTTTTTTTAATTCAACTGCTATATGATCGATTTTGTTCTATCCTTTAATTTAAACTTTACGTGACTCTTTGTTTCATGTAATTGGCATGTTGTTGGATTCTGCTTTCTAATTCATTCTGTTATCTTGCATTTTATGGGTAAATTTTATGGGTAAATCACATTTGCAATTACCATTACCAACTGAGTAGTTTTTTTTTCCATCCTATCCTTTAATATATTTTTTTTTCTCTTTTCTCCCACTTCCCTCTTTATGAACAAAAATAAGGTGGTAAAAGAGAAGGAGTTTGCTTGAGACTTGTGATTTTATAAATGAATCAGCCTTTTTACTCTCTATTGAAATTCTCTTCTTACCTTGCCCTAACCTGAGATTTTTACTCTTCTTTTCCTTTTAATCCTCCCCTCATGTTTATCTCTCCAACTTCTAAGTTTGTTTTACTTAGAAATATTCCCCCCCACCCTCCCTCTTAGACACTTTCTATCCTTTGTTCCCCTGTCTCCTCCTATTTTTAGTTTAATGTATTTCATTCAAGTTTGATGGAATTCTGTACCAAGATCTGTGTGTATGTGTATAATTGTGTTCAATCTTCCTTTATCCAATTCAAATGACAACAGAGTTTATGAGATGTCCATTTCCTCCAACTCTTCCTCTATGTCAATATATTCCTCATCTTATGTATCAATGTTATCCAACAGTGCTTTCCATCCTCTTCTTCCTCCTTTGCTTTCTAGTATATTCCCCTGACCCTCCCATTTTTGTATTCTTATAAAACTATTGAAACAGAACAAAACTGTCCACATATCATCTATCATTTTAACATCTCTCTATGACCCTTAAAGATATTGAGATTATAAGAACATATTTGCTTTTTATCTCTTATTAACATGCAAATTAATTCATTTCCATCCATTCCCTTTTTGTTAATATGTGTGTATATATAAAAACACCTTTTATGTTTCCCTTAGTATCGTCAGTTTCATATTGAAAAGCTTACTCATTTCTGTTGTTTTCATCAGGAAAGCTTAGAAACCCTCTCTTCCATTACAAGTATATTTTTTCCCTACAGAATTTTTTTCCTACAGGACTTGCTGAGTAAGTTGTCCTTCATTGTAAGCCTTTATCACTTGCCTTTTAGAATATCAAATTCTAATATCTCCTCTTATTTAAACTGGCAGCTGCTAAGTCTTGTGTATTTGAACTCAGTTTCTGGCTGCTTGGAGTAATTTTCCTGTGACCTGGAAGATTTCGGCTATGACATTCCTGAGGATTTTAATTTAAAATTTATTTCTGGAAAAGACATATGGATTCTTTATGTTATTACTTTGCCCTCTGGCTTTAAGTATTCTAGATAATTTTCACTTATTTTCCTGAAATATTATATCCACACTTTTTTCTTATCATAATTTTCAGGTAGTCCTATTGTACTTGGCCTTGGCTGGGCTTGGGTAGTTCTGGAACAAACTTGAAAGTTCCATCATCTGTGTTTTGCCCTCAACAATGACCTAGAGCTTTGTCTATCCCATGGTCTCTGCAGGTCTTCAGGGATCCTACTATGGATACCTAGATTAGGTTGGAGACTCTAGAGATGACTTTTTTTTCTATGACTTAATAGACTCATGCATGTCTAAGCTCCATGGAGTGCCTCTGAGATTCTCTTTGTCCTAGCATACTGTTTTCTTCCAGTGATCTTTCCAGCATGATCTCAACTTAACCAAACCTTTCCAACCCCCCTAGTTCTGACACTTATCTCTTGATTAGACAAATACCATAGCCTCTTAGTTGATATCCATACATCTATTCTGTTTCCCCTGAAATCCATCTTCCACACAGCTGCAAAATCAATATTCCTAAAGCATAGAACTGATCGTGCCATTCCCTCTCCTAATAAGAAGCTTAAGTGGCTCCATGTTGCCTCTAGGATAAGATATCAACTCCTCTATTTTGTGCAAAAACCTTTTATGATCTAGACCGAGCCTATGTTTCCAGACTAAGGCTATATTCTTCTTCTTTGTACACTCTACAATCCAATAAAATCAGCCTATTTGCTTTTGCCCCTACATTATATTGTATTTGTCACCTTTGTTGCCTTTGCGTGGACCATCTCCCATTCCTGAAACTCCCTTTCTCCTCCCTTCCTTCAGGCTCCTTTAAAGTGACACCTTTCTTTCCTGAGTACTCCAGTTATTAGTACTCCTCATCTCCCTTAAACTACTTTATATTTCTTCTGTCAATATATTGCATGTATCTATCTGTGTGCATGTTGTTTCTCCCTGGCAGAACATAAGCTTCTTGAGGGCAAAGGACTGTATTATTGTCTTTGAATTCCCAGCACCTAGCACTGACTGGCACATGATGGTACATACTTAAGAAATGCTTGTTGAATTGAATCAAATAAACTTCTTGTACCTATCAAGGCACAATTACAAATCGGATTTGTAATAAAGTGACTAATAATTATTTAGATTTATTTTAACATTAAATATATTATATTTCATTTATTTATAATCATATAATTTAATTATTATTTTGATAATAGTACTTTTTGTAGTAAGTGTTATTTGCAAAAAAAATTTATAAACTTTAGAGCACCATAGCAAGTCAACTACTGTGTAATTTAGAAGTTAAATATATACTGGCCTGCATAATTTGATAGTTCAGGTATATTTATATTATTTCCACAATTTATGAATAAGAAACATGTCTTATATATGTATTTTGTTCGCTTATAGTTCTAAACACATAGAACACACTCTACAAAGAGAGTTGCTAGATGATTTATTTATTTAAGAATTCTCATCTCTGTTTTTCAGAAAATTTTTTTTTTCAGGGATAAGAAGGTAGTTAGGTTCTCTAAGTCAAAATTTGGATGCTAAAGGTTAATAGAATTCCTATCTAAACTTCCAAGTAAATTTATTGAATCTTTTATTCCATCTGTAACTTGGTCCTCCTTAAATTATAGCCCTTAGAAAGCTACCTCCAGTTCAAAGTAGGCTCTGGCTCAGCATCCATTCAAAAAACTCTTGACCTGAAAGATCAAAAGTGCTATATACATCTGATTGTTGTTATTAATATCAATAATATCATATTCATTATCCATTGCCTGGTAGTGTCTCATACTAGTGAGCTGTACTTATCGATATGCCCCATCTAAATGTCTTCATGACTTCATTTCACATTAATTTTGTGCCAGGCCCAACAATGGGCCTATTCTAGGGTAAAGAGTTTATGGAGGTACATCTGTGCTCCTACATGAAATTTTTGCACTTCCAAAAGTCTCAGGATGATTTAAAATCCCAAAGTGCCTTGACTTTCTTGTAACAACATTGTAATATGGCATTCCCACATGGATAAACATTTTCTTCTACTTAACATTCCATTGTTCCAAGATAAGGCAGCACTGAATGCAAAAAGCACACAGTGTGTCACTTACCAAACCTGCTACCTAAATGGAAGCAATCCATTCTAGGCCTCAAACCTAAATTAATGCAATCTTTTTCTCTTGCGTTTATGGCTGGTGAACCTTATTTTTTAAAGCCTCTATTCAGTGAGAATTTAAGACTAATTACTGATTACTTAGTCAATCTGATTTCTATGAGGTCAGGGCTAATCTGTTGCAAGGTTTTGACCCTTTGCTTTTGTTTAATGTGGCTTGCCAAGATTAAAATGGGATTAGGACTCATCAACAGGCAAAAATAGCATTGGCACAAGAATCTTTTAACTGCTTTTCAAGACCTTCGAGAATTAAGGCTGCATATGATTCCATAAAGTCAAAGGAGGCTTTGCCTACATAGTTATGTATAAAAAGCTGTGATGACCTACCTACCATCTCTGTAAGATGTATTTAGGATCACAGATTTGGAGCTGAAGGAGTTCTCAGAGGACATTTAGTTCAAACATTTCATTTCAGACATGAAGAATCGGAGGCTCAGAGAAATTTTCTTTAAGGGTTCAGATACATACAGGTAGTAAGGAACGGACTCAAGATTTGACCCTACATCCTCCGACTCCTAGTCCAGTGTTCTATCATGCCATGATGGCTCTTTTGGATTATTATTCCAGTCTTTACAATGACTTTGATCTATCCATATCCTCTTTGCTTTGACATAAAACCTTTCCTGATCATCACCATACCCCTGCCACAGCTAATGCCCTCCTCCTTAACTATCTTGTATTAATTTTGTGTAAATTCTGTATATATTTATTCTGAATACACATATATATGTAAATTGTCTCAGGCAATAAAATATAAGCACCTTGGGAAGAAAGATTGTTTCATTTTTTTTATATCTCTGGTGCTTCACACAATGCCTGTTGTTTAGCTGGTTTTTTTAGTCATGCCCAACTCTTCATGACTCCCTTTGGGGTTTTCTTGGCAAAGATACTGGAATGGTTTGTTATTTCTTTTTCCAGCTAATTTTACATATGAGGAAAGTGAAGTAAGCAGGATAAATGACCTGCCCACAGTCATACAGCTTTCTGTACATACATACATACATACATACAGTATGAGGCCAGATTTGAACTCAAGATGAGTCTTCCTGACTCCAGGCCTACCCCTTTATATCTGTCCTCTATATTCTCCTTCTTCGCTTCCATGTGTTAGAGCCCCTCACTTCCTCCTAGGCATTATATCATTTACCAGTGACATTGGTAAATTGAAGGAGTTGAACTACTTAACCTCTAAAGTCCCTTGAAACCAGGGGTGTGCTGGAAAATATTTAACAACTGGCTCTCTGAGGGGTAAAATGTACCTGCAGCATACCTTAAGTTTAACTTGCATTATGAACATTTCCCCCCGACTTTCCTAAGTCTAGACATTCAACCAAACAATAAATCAAGTCCTGATTTATAGTGTTTCCCAGTTTCAGAGGTGTAAATGCTCACACTGAAAATTTAACAAATGGATTCAAGAGCAGTTCAGGCTGACTCCAACACACCTCTAATTCTATGATCCTAAATCTAACCTTAATGGCTCCAATATCCCCCCCAGTTGTAAATCTATGATCTGTTTATATGTTGTTTCCCATAAGATCCCTCCTCCCCGGGAGAGCATAAGCTCACTATACACAGAGACTGTTATTCACTTGTTTTCCCACCCACAGTGTGGGGATTTAATGAAGATGTTTTGGAAAAACTACTTGAAAGTTCGTCTATTCCATTTTTCTCAAAGTCCAAATGAATTGAGTGGTTTTCTATTCTTTGCTCTCATCCATTGCTGTTCAGTCATTTCAACTGTGTCTGACTTAATGGCTCCATTTGGGGTTTTCTTGGCAAAGGTACTGGAGCGGTTCACCGTTTCCTTCTCCAGCTCATTTTACAGATGAGGAAACTGAGGCAAACAGGGTTAAGTGACCTGCCCAGGGTCACATAACTAGTAAGTGTCTGAGGCCAAATTTGAACTCAGGTTTTCCTGACTTCAGGCCCAGTACTCTATCCATTGTACCCCCTAAATATCCTTGTTCTCATCTAGCCCCCCTCCAATATCTATACCTTTGACCTTAGTGTTCCTCAAAGCAGGAATAATCAGTCTCCTTACTCCTACCTCTTTCCCCACATACTTACCGATAGGATTCAAACCCTCCTCTCTTCCTTCAAGGCATTACACAGATGCCACTTCCTCCAGGAAGCCTTCTCTGAGCACTTTCTCATCCTCCATCAAAGAGATTCCTCCTCCACACTCCTTCCTGCCTAGTCAAATCTCAAATCAAATCAACATTTCTTATCAAACATTGCCTATATTAGAACAATATCTGCCATTTCCCTAACATAAGCACCACTTGGTAGCATCCTATAGAAATGTTTGCTGAAACATTGTGCAATGATCAACTTTGATAGACTTGGCTTTTCTCAGCAATACAATGATCTAAGATGATTCCAAAAGATGGAAAATGTTGTCCACATCCAGAGAAAGAACTGTGGAGTCTGAATGCAGATCAAAGCATATTATTTTCTCTCTCTCTTTTTTTCTTTCCCATGGTTTCAGCCCTTTGTCTTGATTCTTCTTTCACAACATGACTAATGTGGAAATATGTTTAATATGATTGTACATGTTTAGCCTATATCAGGTTGCTTGCCATCTTGGGGAGGGGGGAGAGAAGAGGAGACAGTGAGAGGGAGAAAAAAATTGGAATTCAAAAATCTTATAAAAGTGAATGTTGAAAACTATCTTTACATGTATTAAGCGGGGCAGAGACAGGGGTGGGGGGGCAGGAAATGTTTGCTGAATTCATTGAATTTGTTTGCAGGAAATTTGTATTTTTATTTTAGGCCACTAGATGGAGAAGTAATATCACTCTGGTTGGCTGCTGCCCACCTACGTTACCCCAAGATACCTTTACTGGGCCTCTCAGGAATAGACCTAGAATAAGGCTTAGGTGAGAAAGAAGCTGTCAGTTTGCTGGGTTGGTCTGGATGATTCAAACCTCATTAGAAACATAACAGACTTACACGCTCTTCTCAAGTTTAGTTTATTCTGAGTTTTCTCACAAGAGCCATGACAAGTATGCCCTAGTAAATGTAGGAGGTGGGTTGCAGTAGAATGGTGTTACAAAAGTGGGCAGAAATATAAAAAAAATTAGGATGTCAGATGTGCTAAAAAAAAAAAAAACTCTAGAGGAAACTAACATGTTAATTAAAACAGTAGTTGTGAGTAAAGTTCACACTTTTTTAAGTTTGAATTTCTTCAAGAAATAATCACACAATTGGGTCTTGAGGGGGGAAAGATCCCTCTTCTGTTTAATTCTCTTGAGAACTACCTGGGAAGGAAATCTAGCACCAGTTGAATGAGTTATTTAATATCGGCAGACTTTGTTGTTGAGTATTTCAATTGTATCCGACTCTTCACGAACACATTTAGGGCTGGCAAAGACACTGGAGTGGTTTGTCATTAATTTCTCCAGCTCATTTTATAGATGAGGAAACTGAGGCAAACAGGGTAAAGTGACTCGCCCAGGGTCCCAGAGCTAGTAGATGTCTGAGGTTGGATTCAAACTCATGAAGATGAGTCTTTCTGGTTCCAAGCCCAGAGCTCTATCCACTGTGCCACCTAGCTGCCCATCTGTAGGTGGGATTGTTAGAGAATCAAATGAGATATTTTCTAACAATCCTGGGAGGTAGGCTCTTTTCCTATTCCCATTTCACAGTTGAGGAAATTGAGACTGACAGATATGGTGACTTGCCTAGGATCACACAGTTAGCTAGTAAGCATCAGAGGCCAAATCTGAACTCAGATTTTCAAGACTCCACACCTAGTTCTCTATCCACTATTGCAGGAATACACAAGGTGACACTTCTCAGTTTCCAACCGTACTGATTCCCAGGAGTCCTGCATGCTCAATGACCGAGCCTTATGTGGCTCTGGAGACAGGTTACCAGTATGCTGTGAGAGGACCTGAACAGTAATGACATAGCCTGCAAATTTAGGCTCCTAGTAGAGAATCAATCCTCTACGATAGAGCTCAAATCATCTGTCACCATGGAACATTGTTTAGCCATGGACAACTTTAGGATATGTTCACTATGAGGAAGGGGGGAAAAAAGGAGGTCAGGCAGTTTTTGCACATAACTTCTACACAGAATTCTACTCACAAATAACAGCTGGGCGAGTCTGTGACTAGGACATTCTAAGGTCACCGGTACTGAGACATTCAGACCTTGGAATAATTGCATACTGTCCAACTTGGTTATAAAAAGACAGAATTTGAGAGCTCCCTATGATCCTGCATTCCTTTGACCTTCTGAACAATGGGAAGCAATTATTTGGAACTTGGAAGAGTATTAAGCATGAAAGGAAGCTCTTTTGGGCAACTGGATACCATTTAGTTAAATTACATATTCAGCATTAAAAAAAGCACTAAAAAGTGCCCAATGGCTCAATAGCATTCCTGCCATTACAGGCTAATGTATTTTCCTCTGAGTACTGTACAATGGTATGTTTAAAGATTTATCTATGAAATCTATTAAGGTATGCAAACTATTTAGACAAGACGATTATTCTAAATCTGAGATTCTATAATCTTTTCACTCTGCCAAAGCAGTATGGATAATTTGCTATATTTGCAGATAAAGAACACATTTTTTAAATTTACAGTTGGAAGGTAATCCAACTAGAAATTATCTAGTCTACCCACCCTCCCTTCTCCCATTTGACAGGTGATCCAGAGAAATTTAGGTCCTGAAATTAGTCTGTGGTAGAAGTAAAATTAAAAGCAATGGTTCTTTCTCCTACGTCACACTGCCTCTGATCAAAGACATAAAATCAGACAAAGAGGCTGCTTTTTCCAGTCCCCTTTGCATCTTTCTCATCCCTCTACCTTTTCTCATTGGATATTGTAGGGATTATTTCATTTATTGTATTTGAATCCCTAGGTCCCAGCACAGTGCACAGCATATAGCAAGAACTTAGTAAATTGAGTGATAACTGATTAATTGACCTATAGCTGGTCATGCATGGTCATTTATCACAGAATTTCTATCTGAATCTGTTACAGCAATGTACTGTAATTAATATAATCATTTCCTTCAAAATGCATCCATGGAGCTTAGCCCTTTATGAATAAAGTGATAAGCATTGCCATCCACAGAGAAAATCAACATCAAGCTTTATAAAGTCAGGTGCCTGACCACTGGATATATACCCAAAGGAGGACAAAAACAAAAATATGGGCCATGTATTTACCAAAGAGGCAATAAACAGAACTTTTCACAGTAGTAAAAAAAAAAGGAAGAAACAACCCATGGGATTGAAGAATAAGTAAACTAATTGCAGTACATAAGGGGAATATAATTGTGAAATTTAAAGTGACAGATAAGAAAAACAGAGAAAGATGGGAAGATTTGTATGACATGTTGCAAAATGATATTGACTAGACTAATGGAGATTTAATACTATCCACACCCAGAGAAAGAATGATGGATTCTGAATGCAGATTGAAGCTTACTATTTTCACTTTTTGGAGCAGGTTTTTCATGGGTTTTTTTCCTTTTATTCTGTTTCTTCTTTCACAACACAACTAATGTCAAATATGGTTTCCATTATTGCACATGTATAATCTATATTAGATTGCTTGCCATCTTGGAGAGGGAGGGAGAAAAATTTGGAACTCAAAATCTTTTAAAAAATGAATGTTGAAAATTGTCTTTATAGGTAATTGGAAAAAATAACATACTGCAAAAACTAATGGAGATTTAAAAAAACACTGAAAGACAATTAAATTCAGATTAATTGCAATGACTAAATTTTCTGAAGAAACATCTGGAAGTTTTAGTGATTGGAAGCTCAATGTAATTTAACGACTTGATGTAGTAGCCCAAGATACTAATGCAATCCTGAGCTCCATTAAGAAGGGTGTTGCTTCCAGGAACAAGGAGATGATCATTTCTCTCTACTCCACTCCCCCCCTCCCCCGTCATAACTAATTTGGAATACCATGTTTCGTCTTGGGTTCCAACATTTAGGGAGGACTTTGATAAGCTGGAGAGCACCCAGAGGAGTGCAACCAAGAGGAGTCTTTAAGGAGTCTTTACTTCATGAGGACAGATTGAAGGAACTGGGGATGTTTAAGCTGAAGAAGACAGGTGGGACATGAAATGTGGATTTTAAACACTGTATAAATATGCTCTTTGATTATTATCACAAGTAAAAAGAAGCACATGGAAGATTTAACTACGTATAAGAAATTCTTCTATTTGGACTCTATGCAAGATGTCCTCCATGACAACAAGGAATATCTTTGGTGAATATATGCCTGACTTTATTTGATATTGATAATCATGTATCAATGTGCAAAATTAACTCACATTTCTGCAATATTCTCCATTTGTGCAATTTTGCAATCTTATTCCATCATGTAATTGGATTAATTAGTGTGGTCCTCTTCAAGAACAAAGGACAAATAACAACAATCTGTTTCACATCTATCTCGAGTAGTGCAAAATAATAGCTCATGTAATCTAAGTTTTAGCCAATAAAGGAACGATTCTGTGAGAAATTAAATACATTCATGTGAATGTTATGTAGGGGTAGGGGAGCTTTGGTAGTGGAAGACAGCATTAGTGAAACTGTTCTGCTTCAATTTTAAGAAGCTCATAACTTCTCTTGGCTCAGTTTCTTTCTCTGGTAAAAGGGCGTTGTGATTTTTAATGTCCTTTCCATTTTAAATAGTCTATGATTTTGAAATTGAGTCATGTTACTTAAACTTGGATTTTTATTTTCTCAGACCAGGAAAACAAGAGAGTATAAATCAAGTATTACATTTTTTTAATTTTCAGAAATGAACAGAAACTGAAGTAAATAGGTCTCTAAAAATTTAGTATCTGAAATGACATTTTTAGACTAATATTTTTTACCTTTGCTGATTTTAAAGACTGAATGTTATATTGTAATTGGCAAATCAGCAAATAGCCATCTAGGCAAGGGTTTAGGAACACTTTAGGTACTCAGCCACTATTGATTCAGTCAAACAATAAGCATTTATTAAGCACCTACTGCATATCAGATACTGTGAACAAAGAAATAAATTAATTGACGAACACAGAGGAAGAATTTAACAAAACTGATGTTTCTGATGAATTCCTAGCCCTCATATTCACAATTGTATTTCTTACAGAGATACAGATACTGGATCAGGTACACTGAGATCCAGCCTAAGCTTTGATCAGAATAATTAATGCACGCGTGAATTTTGCCTGCCTTTGAAAAGGTCATAGAAACCTGTCAAAGCTCCCTGCATTCCATTTTGTTAGAAAATGTTTTCCACCTCCCCTGACCTTTCTCTCTACTGCAGCTCACAAGAAATGACAATGCCATTAGGGGTTGCTTGGTAATCATCAACACTATTGCCTAATAGCCAAGAACATCCTGATGTCACAGGGCTCAGCTGCACTTGTTTAGGCACAGAATAGAGCAAATGTATTCAGATTTTTGTTTGTCTGCAGTTTGATGCAATGATGTTTTATTTTGGGCGCCTGGTTGCTCAGCAAAAATGAGCCTTGGTTAAGCTACTGATTTCTTCTGAACTGCTGAGCACAGGAATTGTAGATGGATAAAGTCATTTAGTTGCTAAATGTTTATATTCAAACCATGCCAATGGTTGGAACTTTTTTGGGAGGAGAATGCAATTATGCTTATGCAGTCTAGTCAGACTGGGCCTCTTTCCTCTTAGGGAAGAGAGAGAATCACAGGTAGACAGGCAGAAACAGCTGAAATGATCATGAACCAGTGAAAGCAGGGCCTTGGACTATATGGCCTTTAAGGAACCTTCCAACTCTACCCTCAGACGCCCAGATACCAAAGGACATCTACTCACCACTGCGCTTCATGATTCATGATTGGTATATTCAAACAGTACTTAGGTCCAGATGGGTTCATTTGAAAAAGCCTCTAGTTCCCTAAGCCATGAGTACAAAACAGTGTTACTGTTGTCACCACATGGACAAAACCTAGAGTTCTAAATAGTGCATGCCCTCTACAAAAAAGTTCCAGGAAACCATTGGTGTGGTTTGAATATAAAATTCAAACTATCTGCTATGTGTGTTGCTCTGTCTTTCTGGGACCAGGGCAGCTGAAGATCAGGGAGGAGCAGGGGAGGGTTAAACTAATAAGCATTTGTATTCTTGCACCGTGTTTGTGTGCGTGCATGCATGTTCATGTGTCTGTGTATCTGTGTGTCTGTGTCTGTGTCTGTATCTGTGTGTGTGTGCCACTAGTATTTTGAGTATCATAAATCTCTTATCTTCCTTTTAAAGAATATGTGTCTATGTATTGGAGAACTGCATTAACTCAATATTTATTTGGTTTTCAAGTTGATATACCTGGAAGTTTAACAAGTGTTTCTCTTAAGAAAAAAAATACAAAACCATTTAATTTCAGTTTTTATATCTGGCTATGGAAAAGTCCCTTTTGTATTTCAGTAAAAAAAAGATGTCATAAAATGACAATATGAAAGGTTTAACCAAAAAAAGTGACTTTGATCATTATAATCTCAGAATCATATCTTACATTTGTTTAAATCTTTATTATTTCGAAAGGGTCTGGAACCCTACGACAATTTATAACACAATAGATATAGCTATTATTCTCATTTTAAGAATAAGGAAATTGAGGTTCACTGAAAGGGTCACAGATAAGTGAAAAAGAGACAAGTGATTTTCTCAAGGTCACATGATGTAAACAATAGAATAGGAACTTGCGTTTAGGCCTTCTGCTACCAGGTCTAGTGCTTCCTCTGTTAAACTCCACTGGCCATCACACACAATTTCTTAGAAAGTCCCACTTGGAAAGATGTGACACACTGATCTTACATCCTGAAAAAGGCAGATCCTAGACATTTGGGAAGGGATAGATTCTAACAGTACCTGCAATTACAAAAACCATCCAGTATTTACCAGTAACAGAAAAAGAAGTCTCTGATTATATACATGGTGAAATGGGGCAGGGGGGAATATATAAGTAGATGTGTACGTATGTATACATATGTGTATGTATGTATACATATATGTATGTATGTGTGTATATATATACTCACAGATAAAATGTGTGTTAAACACATATTATATTAAATATATGTATGATATGTATACATGTATGTATATGTAAGATATGTGTACATGTATGCAATATAAATTCTTCTTGGAAGAGAACCCATGAAAAA